>JAJMLU010000001.1:0-215971 GCA_030569835.1 Pichia sp. NRRL Y-27261
GGTGTTGGTGTTGGTGTTGGTGTTGGTGTTGGTGTTGGTGTTGGTGTTGGTGTTGGTGTTGGTGTTGGTGTTGGTGTTGGTGTTGGTGTTGGTGTTGGTGTTGGTGTTGGTGTTGGTGCCAATAGAAGATGTACCAGTGGATGAAGTATCAGTACTAGTACCGATAGAAGATGTACCAGTGGATGAAGTACCAGTGGATGAAGTACCGGTAGATGAAGTATCAGTGTTGGTGCCAGTAGAAGATGTACCGGTAGAAGATGTACCGGTGGATGAAGTATCAGTACTAGTACCGATAGTTGAAGTACCAGAGCTGGTATTGGTTGATGAGGTATCGGTGCTGGTGCCAGTAGATGAAGTATCAGTGCTGGTGCTAGTAGATGAAGTATCGGTGCTGGTGCCAGTAGATGAAGTATCGGTGCTGGTACCGGTAGATGAAGTATCGGTGCTGGTGCCAGTAGATGAAGTATCGGTGCTGGTACCGGTAGATGAAGTATCGGTGCTGGTGTTGGTTGAGGAGGTGTCAGTACTAGTATTGGATGATGATGTACCGGTAGATGAAGTATCAGTGTTGGTGCCAGTAGAAGATGTACCGGTAGATGAAGAGGAGCTGGTGGATGATTCTGTTGAGGTGGTGGTACCAACAGTGGTGGTCGTGGAAGATGAGGAGGAAGAAGCGGATGAAGAAGATGAGGAAGATGTAGTATCACAAGCACCGTCTTGGAAATCATATAATGAGAAAACCCAGTCACTCCAGTCATCGTGTAAGATAACACTTGGTGTGGTAACTGTGACGTCCAATTGAGAATCTAACAAAATGTTAACTAAAACGATTCTGATTGGGTAGTACTCGCCGGCATCAAAATGAACATACGCAGTAGCATCCTCGCCGACTGTGTAAATAACAGCACCAATATCAGAGTTGTATGGAATATCATCGGGTTGACAACAGGAGAATGCGTAACTGTTACCGAACCAGATCATGGCACCGTCGTTAACGTTGTTAATAGTGAAGGCGTAAAGACCGCTTTCTTGTGCATAGAAGTAACCAGTTAATTGGTTAACATAACCATCACCGCTGACGATTTTGACATTGTCATAGATTGTGTTTGTGTTAATAAGATCACCAACAAGAGAATAGTTTGGACTGGTGATACCGGAAGCAGTTCCAATAACGCTTTGGGAAGTATAGCTGTTAGCATAATATTTGGAGTTAAAAACGTTGAACGCTTCGTATTCATAGAAAGTTGCATGGAAACCGTTGGCACTTGAGACTGAAGCAGTGTTGATGGTACATCCAGTAGCAGAAGAATTTCCAGTTAAAACAGCGACAGACTTAGAAGAAGTGGTGGATGTATCGGTAACTTCTGCAGCAATAGCGGCAATCGCATCTGTTGTTATGGTGGTAGTGGCGATACCTGTAACAGAAGTACAAGCTGCGATATCACTTTCAGCAAAGTTAATAACATTTTCAAATGTATCATAAATTTGTCCATTTGGATCAACGATTTCGAATTCCATTTGTGCAACTTCTTCAACATTAACATAGACAATTCTGATTGGGTAAAGCATGCCAGCTTCAAGATAGATATAAGAAGAATGAGAGTCATCACTTCTGACAGCCAATAAAACATCGTCGTAAGATACTGCAACAGCATCTTGAGAACAAGCATAGAAAGCACCTGTACCGATCCAAATGAAACCACCATCATTCATTTCATTGACGGTGGCTCTGTAAAGACCACTGACGGTTGCTGTTTGAAAAAAAGTTTTAAAAATATGGGAAGAGTATTTTATGTTAGTATTTTGTTTAGGAGTGAGAATTGAAAAAAATGAAATTATACTTACGAGCAAAGTAACCTGTTAATTCAATTAAAACATTATCGACTTGGATGTTGTAAAGATCATAAATATTGACATAATCACTTCCATAAGAGAAGTTTGGAGAAGTGACACCAGTAGCAGTGGTTCTGATATCTTTTGTTGAATAACTGCCTGCAACCCAGTCATCTTCCCAGAATGGAATGAAATCACCCCATGGGTAATCATAGAATCTTGCGGAGAAACCAGTAGTAGTGACGGCACCGGAACTTAATGAAATAGAAGCTCCGACACCTTCGACGGTTTGCGACCAGACATTACGTGTGGCTAGAGTTGGTTCTAAGAAAGAAGCTAACAAGGTCGTTGCCAAAAACAATTTGGAAAACATGTTGAACGAGTGTGGTAGTTTTTGGAAAGAACTTGTGTGTTTGATGAAAAACGGAACAAAGGAATGAGCAACTAGATAGGTTGAGTGGATAGTTGATGATAAAAGTGGGGAATGACAGCATTATTTATATATCCAGTTTCCAACCCTTGATCAAGGGTAGGAATTGTGGGATATAGCCACTCTGTGAGAATTTTACAAGGTTCCACCACCGATCAGAACACGGTTCCCATTAGAATGGTGCATTGGAAAGTAAAAGTTAATTGGCTTTCTGAACATTTTTCAAAGATCAGATTTATCCTTAACGAACGTCGGATAAGTTTGGACAATTTTAGACATGGAAATGGATTGAGTAGATGTGAAAATGATGGAAATAAATGAACTTACCTCTTCAAGATCGGCTCTGTGAGATGTAAATATGTGTGCAGTCAGGCTTAAGGGCGTGATGAATCAATGCACTGTAATACTCCTGGACAGATCTATTCTGAATTAGCTTGGTTGATTGGGGCATTGAAACGCACCCGAGAGAGATCGGCGCCTGTTTCCGGGAGAATCGTGCATGCTCCTGCATCTTCATGCGGGCGGCTGCACGGGGAGGCATGCCGGGCGGATCGGCGCGCCGGTGAAAATTTTATAACCGGGCGGGATTGTGGGATGAAGGTCAAGTGGGGCCATCTTGCCGGTGCCTGTAGAGGGGTGCAGTCAGCAGCCATGGTAAGCTGGCCAAATTGTGCTGCAGCCATGGGCAGGTTTGAGAGCAGGTCTCAGGTTCCGGGAGGATCCAACAAGCTGTTCCTGGCAGGTGCTTCTTCTTGGTGCTGTTGGCGCCGTTGGGTGGACCCATTTTGTGTATCCCGTGCAGGAATTTGCTCTTTTTTTATTTGTAAACATGGAAAGTTTTATTTGACGGAACGATCCCGTTTTCCGTGTTTAGGATCAACCTGTATTTGCTGGATTGACGATCCCATGATTCACGGTCAACAATAAACGCAGTCTGGTGAAGCTCATGATGAAGGCATTACATGGCTCTCGTCACATTCATCATTCATGGTCTACAAGTTCTTTGACGTGTTATATGCACAGCCTTACATTCAGTCTAGAGTAGGAGTTTGGTGTTTATTCAAGTCCGGTTATAGTTAGAGTATCTAGTGTTTACAAGATTAAGCCTCGACTATATATATCTCTTCCCTCAAGTTGAGAAATTGGACCTCGCATTCTGGACAGAGCTACTTACCAAGTAAAGAATACTTTGCATCATCATAAAATCTTTGATGTCATAGAAAATGGCTCATTTAGAAGACACCTTAACAAAATTTGGTGAAGGCTATCTAACTTAAGTTCTAAGCCTTTTTGAATTTCATTAAATTTGCCGGATTCCATATAAACTTTTTAAATAGATATACGGTCAACTCATCAGAAACACGGCATCAAAGACCCGGTGAATATTGAGGCGTGTTGTAAAAATATATGTTACGAACCGATGGTGTTTTGGTGAAAATACATGTTGGATAAATAAAAATGCATCAATTACAAAAGATATTTTGCCTATGAAGTGGTGGAAATTCCTATTTTTCTTATGTTTGACTGAATTATCATCTTTGTGTTTCTGACTATCAACTTTCAACGACTTGCAGGTGTTGAAAACCAAATAATGGAAGAACTAGATTCATACATATCAGCTCTCCCTTCCGGGTTACAAAATACATTAGCAGAATTAACAAGAGTCTCTTCGATTACAACTTCTGTTCCATCCACAATTGCAGATAACTATCAAAGTATTACGTCTTGTTTAACCAGTATTGCCAGTATTGAAAATTCATACTATCAAGCGGTTCAAACTGCAACAAATTTAGTTTCTAAAATTAGTTTAGTTAACAAATTATTTCAAGTTGGTGTTACAGCAAGCTATTACAGTATTTTGGAAGTTGCTGCTACAGAAACGGATTCTTCTGTCAAATCCTCATTACTTACGCAAGCTGCAGAAGCGTCAGAAGTTATGTTAAATGTTTATAAAAATGAGGCATACTATGGTGGTAACGTTCCCTCTTTTGGTGCCAATCTTGCATTACTGGTTGTTTTCTCCATATTTTTCATTTCACAGATTATTTCTGGTGTATTTTTTCACCAATGGTGGTTTTTAACATGTTGGTCATGTGGTATGATTCTCGAAATTTTGGGATATGTCGGAAGAATTTGGTCATCTCAAAATGTCATGTCTTTTACTGCAGTTGTCTTACAGCTTGTTTGTTTAACACTGGCTCCTTGTTTTATGATGGCAGGTATTTATTATGTGATTGCACAATTAACACTGATTTATGGACAAGAATTTTCCATTCTGAAACCTATGCAGTATTCACTTATTTTCATCACCAGTGATTTGATATCGATTATATTACAAGCTGGTGGTGGAGGTGTTGCGGCCACTGCAGCCTCGTTATTTGAATCTACCAATACAGGTACCAATGTTATGGTTGGTGGATTAGCATTTCAAGTATTGACTATTACTTTATTTCAAATCTTTTGGTATATTTTCTTGTGGAGAATTTATCAAAGTTATGTCAGATATGGAGATATGAAATTCAATAAAAAATTCAGTCATATTCGGAAAAGAAGGTTTTTGATTCCATTCTTAGTGGCAGTTTCATTTTCCGTTATTTTAATTTTCATCAGATCAATCTATAGATTGGTGGAATTGTCGGAAGGTTGGTCATCTGAACTTTCTAATAATGAAAAATATTTTATGATTTTGGAAGGATTGATGGTTTCATTGGCAACATTCACTCTATCATTATTCAGTCCTGGATTAGCATATGGACAAAACTCACATATTTACATAGATAAGACCTTGAAGACTACATTTAGTACAGAATCCGTATGCAGTGATTATGAAAGTTACGATGAAAAGAATAGTTACTATGAAGAAAATAAAGATTTTTCTTCTACTTCATTAGAATCTTATTCGAATAACACTTCGGATAAGGAATTGGAAAATCCATTTATTATTAATCCCTTTAACCATTGATAGGTATCTGTTATATCATATAATGTATTCTGCATTTTGAATAAATAAACTCGAATTAAAAAGTAATTAAATAAACTCTACAATTAATTGTTAATGATTTCTGCGACAATTTGAGATGCCTTGACGAGTTCTTCGTCAAACCATCTTTTACCAGTTAATTGTAAACTAATTGGTGCACTAGCAAATTTAGCAGCATCGTCGTATAATGCGGTTTCATATTTCTCGTAGTCATTTCTTGGAACGAAATCTGGATCTGGCTTATCTAATTCAGCATCACACTTCAATCCTGTTGGGAAAATAACGTTGGGGAAATCTAAGATATTCCACAAGTTTGTGTAACCCCAGTAATGAACAGTTTCAGGTTCTGGTGCGACGGAGGAGTATACTGGACAAAGTATGAAATCGACGTCTAATTCTTCCATCTTCTTCAAGTAAGCGGTTCTGTTGGAATCTCTAATACCTGCATCAGCTTGATATTCCTTGACGGTTTGACCATTATAACCACAACCTTCTTCAAGAATGTAATGACTTAACTTCAAGATTGGTTCACCTGATTTCTTCAAGTATGATAATTGACCAGCATTACCATCCGCGTTGTAACCATTGTAGGCCGCTCTGACAGTTTCTTCAACGTTGAAAGATTCCCATTCGATAACCTTAGCACCGGCAGCTTCTAATTTTTTAGCCGCGTATTTGAGGCCTCTTAAAATTGGAGCGGTTGGTTTGACGACACCGTCATCATACATGACGGCAACCTTGAGTTGTTTTGCTTCTGGAACTGGGACGTGTCTCCATGGCAATGGGATCAAAGTTGCATCTTTTTCCCATGGCTTTGAATTTATTTCAACCTTCATGAACAATTCCAAATCTTCGGCTGATCTGGCTAATGGGCCTAAGACAACAACGACATTTTCTTGGACCTTTCTACCAGTTGGGACTAATGGAAGTAATGGGATTCTCTTTTGTGTTGGCCTCAAACCCCAGACACCACAGAAACCAGCAGGAGCTCTGATTGAACCACCGATATCAGAACCAACACCGAAAACAGAACCTTTCATTGCAGCGATTGCACCTTCACCACTTGATGAACCACCGGTGGTCAAGTTGGTGTTGTTTGGGTTTCTTGCAATACCAGTGATGTTGTTATTAGAACAGAGGTGCATCAAACATTGAGGTTCTGTTGTTCTGACATAGAAAACCGCACCAGCATCGTATAAAATTTGGACACATTCGTTAGTTTCTTCAGAGATGTTATCGATCATACCAACGTAACCACCATGGGTGATCTTGCCCTTGTAGTCGTAATGTTCCTTTAATGAAACTGGTAAACCGTGTAATGGACCGACAGTCTTGCCAGTGGATTTGAAAATTTCATCTAATTCTTGAGCACGTTTTAAACCTTCATCCATGAACAATTCCATTGCACAATTGGTTAATTGATGTGCCATGGTTGCACGCTTTGCATAAGCGGTGAAAACTTCGACACTGGTGTACTTACCAGCGGCAATCTTTGCAGCCAATTCGACACCCTTTAATTCGGTGATTTCAATTTCAGATTTTGTTAAGAATTGTTCTGGAATCTTAGTAACATCGACACCAGTTGCGGTTGGGACGACTTCGTCTGGAAGCTTGTATTCTTCTAAAATGCCGGCTTTTAAAGCAGCATTGTAAGCATCGATCTTTGGCTTGTAAGTTTCGTAAAGGGATGCGTCTTCCGATGTTTCGTAAGTCATATCTGTGTGGTTGATTTGTGGGGTGGTCTCTATACTGGATGTCAGAGAATTAATTGGAATTGTGGAAAGAGGAGTGTTAGCGGTCTAAGGAAAGTAACATCCATTTATAATCGTTTGGGGGACGATAAGATAGCTAGTGGAATCTCCGATCGTGTGCACCCCGATAGCCAGTAGCGAACGCATTATTGCCCGAAAGGGCAAAAAGTGGGCTAGCCGAAGAAAATCCAGCACTGGCAGGGCCCGAGCCTCGTTTTCTCGAAAATGTGCCAATTTCCACTATCTGCACAGCCCGGGCCTGCGATAAGGAGCCGGCGACGGTGATAAGGCGTATTGATGTCTGCCACTGATGGACAGCTACATTTCTGGAGGCTGGATGACGGGACAGCCATGTGTGTTGCAGAGATGGAGGCACTGAACAGGTTACGGGGGAAATGTTGGGACTTCTAGCTTGGAGTCTGGAGCATCTGCAAAATACCACACGCCGGTGCCGGCTGATACGGGCGCAACCTCTTTCTCAATTAAACAAGTCATCGACACATGGCAGCACCCTTGTGGGGCTATATAGGCATCACGCAGACATCTACATGGCTGGAAACAGCCTAGAGGAGGTGGCAAAGAGGGAAGCAAACAACTCCAGGAAGAGACACTTCGTCTCCCCCGAGGCCGGCACGGGCTTAGGCGAGCGGGAAATTGCCCGATCGGGGAATTCTGTGTCGCAGGCGAGGAATCCCACGCGACGATGCAACAGCGACGGGGTCGCCACCCAGCTGTCTCTTTTCCGTCTTTAAGGCACAGCCGTCACTGATTGTCTTTGCTGTTCTGTGAGCTGGCACCGCTTGTCCCGACAATGAGGGTGGTGACGGCCCTGATAACGGAGACGGGAACAATCAGTATCGGTGTTGTAATTTCCAATTTCGTAGCTATATCTCGGTTATCGGCTATCCCATGATCCGCTACTGAATAGGGGTCTTTGTTATCCACGACGACTGAGGGTGTTTCCAACATTTCTGTCAATGCTGTGTATTGTATTAGAAAGATCTAGATCACTTGTAGCGTTTAACGTGACCACAGTTGAGATTATATACCCTTTGGGTCAATTGTTCCGTCTATAAATCCCGATTTTCCCAATCTGGTGTATTTATGGAGTCGCCACCGATCCTTGCCGAAGACCCTCGAGCTCGCAAGGCTGTCAATCGATATCATTTCACTTTAATTTCACTTTTTCCACTGATAAGATAAACTGATAGTGAAGCCGCTAGAGATAGAGTCATCATCTGTCATTATCTATCACTAATCCATCTGCCCAGCCATCTATCGGATGTCATATATAAAAGAGTTGCAATCTCTTCCCTTTTCTCAAGTCGCCTTCTTCCATTATCCCTGACCTTCTTTAGTTATTCTATTAACACAAACACACATACGCTTACTAACCCCACAAACATGGAGGTAAGTTCAGACTCTATTGACAAAAAACAAAACTATGATGTCGATGTCATCGACGTTCAAGAAGGAAGTAAGGTGGATACACCAGAATTAGAAACTTCCCTTGACTTCACGCAAGTCCCAGGTACTTCCAACTTGGTCCAAATAGAAAAGGACCATGAAGGTAAAGATAAGGTTGTTCTTATTCCAACTCCATCGGATGATCCAAATGATCCTCTTAACTGGACTTTCAGAAGAAAGATGTTGCAAATGTTCTGTATCGTTCTTTATTGTTATGGTGGTTCGGTTCCTGGTTGTTGTATCTATTCCATTCTACCAGAAATTGCCGCTGATCCAAATGTTAATATCACCGTTGCTGATTTAAATGCCGGTACTGGTTATTCTTTCTTGTTCCTTGGTTTAGGTAATTTGTTATTATTACCACTTGCTCAACAATATGGTAAACGTCCTATCTATTTAATCGGTATGCTTGGTGTCATTGGTTTCAATATTTGGCAACCTTATATCCATACCAATGGTGAATGGATTGCATCAAAGATCTTGAATGGTTTATTCTATTGTACTATTGAATCCTTGCCTGAAATCACTGTCACAGATATGTTCTTCGAGCATGAAAGAGCTACTTATATGGGTATCTATGGTGCTGCATTATTCAGTTCGAATTATGCAGCTCCTATGTTAGCTGGTTTCGTTAATGATGGTCTTGGATGGAAATGGACTATCATCATTGCTGTTATTTTTGGTGCCGTTTGTTTTGTTCTTATGTTCATCCTTATGGAAGAAACTAACTATGATAGAAGATTAAGAGTCTCAAGAGATGAAGATGGTAATGTTATTCATGCCCTTACTTCTAATGTTTCTATTGAAAACACTTACCCAGATCAAATCCATTCTGTCGCTTCAAGAGTTGATGAAAAACAATTCTTAGGTAACCAAGCGTTCTTGATTGATGAAACCGTTCCAATCGAATATCCACCAGAAAGAACATTCTTACAAAAGATGTCATTAACTGCCGGTTTCAGAAAAGAATTCCATTTATTTGAATATATGAAGGCTCCATTCTATATGGCCCAATTCCCAATTGTTTTATGGTCTGGTTTCCTTTATGGTTCTTCTTTGTTCTGGTATTCTGTTTTGAATGGAACTGAAGCTACTATTCTTGGTGCCGAACCATATAACTTCTCAGCTGCAATGTGTGGTTTAGCTTATGTCTCTCCTGTCATTTTCGTCTTTGTCATCTATCCATATGCCGCATGGTCTACCGATTGGATTAAGATTCACCTTGCAAAGAAACATAATGGTATTTCTCAAGCCGAAGATAGATTATGGGTTTTGATCGTTTACATGATTTTAGGTCCAGCAGCTTTGATCTTATGGGGTGTCGGTGCTTATCATGGTATTCATTGGTTTGGTGTTGTCTTTGGTTTAGGTTTACAAGCTGGTCTTTGTATCGTTGGATGTATTTCCTCCGTCACCTATACTTTAGATTGTTATCATGAAATGGGTGTTGGTGCAATTACCGTTTTAGTCATCATCAGAAACACTATGAACTTTGCGATGGATTACGGTATTACTGCGTTCGTTACTAACATGGGTGACCAAAACTGTTTCATCACATCTGCATTCATTTGTTTCTTCTGTATCGGTACTTTCATCGTCATGATGTTCACTGGTTACTACTGGAGAAACAGAACCAAGGAAAGATACTGGAAGATTGTCCAACATTACCGTTCCAAGGGTATCGAAGGCTAGTCACTTCCTTTCTACCAAACCTCTATTTTTATCCTTTTTCGTTATATACTTTCCCACCTTTCGTTATAAACTTATTTATTCTAACTTTTCCTGACTGCAAAATAAAAAAATACTGAGTAGAGTTTTGTCTTGTAAAAAGTGAGAAACATGTGGAGAAAATCATGTTGCAAATTTACAGCTACCCTTTTAGGAAACCACAGGGCCAAATCTGTTTCCAGTTTCGACTTGTGTGTAAACTACCAAACGACGGGCAAGCATCGTTCTTTTTGGCACTTCCCAAGCGAACATCGACCGCGACACGTTTGATGCCTCAGCTTGCCGGAGTCAATTTACATGCAGTACCATTCCAGCCAGCCGTGACTCTTTCATGTACCGTCACCACTCCAACCTTGAGAACCTTAACCTTAATCTTAACCTCATGCGAGAACAGGCCTTTCCCGTTGAGGAAGTGCATGAGCCCGGACGGCCACGATCTCGACGAGGGGAGCGATCGGCGGCTGGCGGTGCAGTTGCGTGTTAATGCGGGCGGATCGCCCGAGGTGCTGCAGGCCGCTGCGGGTCGTGCAGCGGGCGTCTCGGCACTATTTGCGGGAGACGGTTTGGTGCCGGAATGGGAACATTCTCTGGGAGATCTCTGGGGTCCGTGCAGCTTTCCGGTGCCACAAAACGAGATGGTGTGGTCGTTCTACTTTAGAACACGCTTCCCCCATTATCCACTCGATTCCGGCCCTGGATGCTTCATCCTCGGCTTTTCTCCCGCCGGTTTCGATCCTTCATTTGGTTCGTACGTTGCTCTATTGCCATGCAGGAGCACAAACCAGCGTCCGATCAAGCGCTTGGAGAAGATCCGGCATAGTTGTGGACAGTCTTTTTCTAGATTTCGTTGGTCGGCTATAATTTAGTGGCCTAGGTGCAGATTTAGTAACATGAAATTGGTGTTTCAGATTCAATCCACTATAGTATATGGCTATTCAGTGCCCCTTGCTAAATAATTACTGGAGCTCTACCCGGTAATAGCTGAGGTAAAGTTACCTAAACATTGCATGGTGTCACAAAAGGCTGTTGCTTGCAGGATACTTTTCCAACCTGCGTGATATTCATGGTTCAAATTTTGATGGATCTGATCAATCATCAAAATTCTAATTTCCAGTTTCTTGGTTATTTATTTTTGTTTCTAATTTCTTGGGTGTTGCTAAAATTGAATAGGGACAGGAGTGCTACATGGAGCTCGGAAAGAACTCATTCAAATTCTCCATACTCGAAACCATTCGAGGGTTTGGTGTCTTGAGAATCAAGATCTATGAGGGTTATTTGTACATTTCGACCTAGAAGATCCGAGTGGTGCAGCATGCAGCACAGGCATTTGAACACTCAGTAGACTGTATAAGTGAATGTGTATAATTGGTTGAACATATAAGAAGGCTTTACCCATGCTCTTGACCACTTTTTCAAGCACGTGCATCAATCTCCAAATTATTATTTGCATGACTTAGCTTATCGATGACATCGCAAGTGATTGTATCTGAAATGTACAACGATTGTACCTTAGTTTTAATCGATTACGATTATTTTGAAAGGAAGGAAACATTTATAGCAGATACCCATTGGCAAAAATCATCTTTATACCTTTTCTCCTTTTATTCACTCTTATTTCCACTATCTCCAAACATGAAAAGGCAGAATACAACTTCTTTATAAAACTAAAACAAACATTCTTTAGTTATATCCGAATTATCCTGAATAGTACTCTGAAAAGTCCATGTGCATCTGGATTATCAAGGCGTTGAAGAAGTGAGAGTGTTGAAAATATACTATTTTCGCCTTTATTCCGTACACGCTTTTTAATAAAGTACATAAACCTTGTGACACCAAATCAGAACGTAATCAAC
The DNA here is from genome assembly GCA_030569835.1 of Pichia sp. NRRL Y-27261. Classification (NCBI taxonomy): domain Eukaryota; kingdom Fungi; phylum Ascomycota; class Pichiomycetes; order Pichiales; family Pichiaceae; genus Pichia; species Pichia sp. NRRL Y-27261. The sequence continues at coordinate 12,043 of JAJMLU010000001.1, forward strand.
CTATATTGATTCGATTTAAACCCTTTAATGCTTATAAAAGATGCAATAAAGGCATTAATAGGTGATCTTATCATATCTTGCGTCGATCGACGTATAGCTTACGTAATTTTGGTTCGAGAGAAAATTCAGTATGGAGTTTTACAAATACCAAAATAGCTCAACGAAAGCTAAATTTCCAAATTTTAAACTTTGCCAGGAGGGCCGCTATTGCTTTCTCTATACGTGAAACTTAATGGCAGAGGCGTGTTATGTCTGTGTGACGTGTTAGAAAACATTAAAAACGACTACAAGACTCTGCTTACGTAAGCGGCGATCACGTGCAGAGCGGTCGTTGCCTGCGAGAAAGCCATTTCGAACGCATAAAAGGGTTAATGGTCTAGTGGTATGATTCTCGCTTTGGGTGCGAGAGGCCCTGGGTTCAATTCCCAGTTGACCCCTTTATTTTTGCCCCCCCTCTCCGTCGCGAAAAAGCGCGTCTCCCCTCTCCAAAACCCCCCGCTGGGAAAAAAAGGCAGTGTTCTGTTTGTGATACGTGTCTTTTGTCTTTTTTCTGTGCACGTTCTTTTTGGGCCAGGCGTGTCTCCAGTGCACATCACTCAGCGCTCAGCGGGCGCTGAGCTTTGTTGTTTGTTTGCACCTCCGTGTAGCTTCTTGTTTGCTATTTGCTCTGCTTTTGTCTGCGTCCCGGCACTCCTTCCTTCCCTCCTCCCCCAATTCGGCCCTCTCGTTTTCCAGCAGCAACAGCATCATGTCCGTCGCAGAGAAGAAGAAGCTCGTTGACATCGTCTCCGACGATGAAGATGACTCCACTCTCAACATCACAGAAGAAGAAATGAAAGAAAAACTCAAACAGATCGCAAAGAAGGGTAAGAACGAAGCCAAAATCGAATTGCCAGAAGAAATCTCTCCTGCCAGAACCTACAAGGACTTATTAATAGTTGAAAAATACTTAGCTCCAATATTATTCACTGCACTTTCATTCTTTGTTCGTATGTACAAGATTGGTGTCAATAACCACGTTGTTTGGGATGAAGCTCATTTTGGTAAGTTCGGTTCTTACTACTTGAGACATTCCTTCTACCACGATGTCCACCCTCCTTTAGGAAAGATGTTGGTTGGTTTCTCCGGTTATTTGGCTGGTTATAACGGTTCTTGGGATTTTCCTTCTGGTCAAGAATTCCCAGAATACATTGATTTCGTTAAGATGAGATTATTCAATGCAACCTTCGGTGCCCTCATGGTTCCTGTTGCTTACTTCACAATGAAGGAAATCGGTTACAACAGAAAGACAACCTGGTTATTCACTTTAATGGTTTGTTTAGAAACAACTTACACCACATTAGCAAGATTCATTCTTTTAGATTCAATGCTTTTATTCTTCACTTGTACCACCGTCTTATGCTTCTACAGATTCCACAATATCAATAGAACCCCTGGTAAAGAATTCACCAGAAAATGGTTCAAATGGTTATTACTCACAGGTATCAGTATCGGTTGTGTCGATTCCGTTAAGATGGTTGGTTTATTCGTTACTTCTTTAGTCGGTATATATACCGTTATCGATTTATGGTACTTATTCGGTCAAGTCGGTAAGAAGAAGATCTCCGTCATCAAGTATGGTTTCCATTGGGCCGCTAGAATCGTTGGTTTATGTATCGTTCCAGTTGTCGTTTTCGCCATTTGTTTTAAGATTCATTTCGATTTATTATCTGGTTCAGGTCCAGGTGATGCAACTATGTCCTCTCTTTTCCAAGCTAACTTAAGTAACTCCACTTTAACTTCTGGTCCAAGAGACGTTATGACTATTGATTCCAGTGTCACCATCAAGTCTCAATCTTTAAGTGGTGGTTTATTACATTCTCATGTTCAAACTTATCCAGAAGGTTCAAACCAACAACAAGTCACTACTTATACTCACAAAGATACCAACAATGAATGGACTTTCCAATTAGTTAGAGATGACCCAAGAAATGATTTTAAAGAAGCTCACTATGTCGTCGATGGTATGCGTATTAGATTACTTCATAAAGGTACCGGTAGAAACTTACATTCTCATGAAGTCGCTGCTCCAAATACCAAGGGTACTTGGGAAGTCTCTGGTTATGGTGATATGACTATTGGTGATTTCAAAGATAACTGGATTGTTGAAATCGCCGATTACTATGGTGATGAAGATAAGACTGTCTTACATCCATTATCTACTTCTTTCAGATTAAAGCATGAATTCCTCGGTTGTTATTTAGGTGTTTCTGATACTCAATTACCAGCTTGGGGTTTCAGACAAGGTGAAGTTGTCTGTTGGCCAAATCCTTTCAAGAGAGATAAGAGAACTTGGTGGAACATTGAAGACCACACTAATCCAAACTTACCAACTCCTCCAGAAGGTTTCAAATTACCAAAGACTTCTTTCTACAAGGATTTCATTCAATTAAATATTGCTATGATGGCAACTAACAACGCCCTTGTTCCAGATACCGAAAAGCAAGATGATCTTGCATCTGATTGGTGGCAATGGCCAACCTTAAATGTCGGTATTAGACTTTGTGGTTGGGGTGAAGATAATTACAAATATTTCTTAATTGGTTCCCCAGCAACTACTTGGACTTCTTCTGTTTCCATCTTTGTTTTGATTGCTATCATTGCAGGTTATGTTTTAAGATGGCAAAGACAAATCGATGATTTCGGCCTCAAGGACGCTGAAACCATCTCTGATGCTTTAGTTGATACCAACTCTTCATTCTACAAGTTGATCTATGGTGGTATTTACCCATTCTTAGGTTGGTTCTTACATTTCTTACCTTTCATTGTCATGGGACGTGTTAAGTACGTTCACCATTACATGCCTGCTCTTTACTTCGCAATGATGGTTATGTGTTATGTTGTTGATTACGTTGATATCAGAGTCAATAAGACAAGTTTCACCATTGGTTGGTACGCTTTCTTATACGCTTTAGTTATTGGTTTCTTCGTCTACTTATGTCCATTCTCCTTCGGTATGTTTGGTCCAAGTTCCGACTGGGAATACTTGAAGGTCTTAAGTACCTGGAGAGTCACTGACGATTAAACGAAATGCGATCAATCAAGCAAAACAAAAAACACAAACAAGCATCCACAAAACAACAAAATCAATTTCTCAGATAATAATACCACAATGTGTTGCATTTAGAACATTACATATATTGTGTAGACATATAGATAATTTATATTACCCGAATCCTATTTATAAAGTTCATGCCTTTAACCTTTAAACTAGATGAATTAGATTAGAATAGCGGCGTACAGCATAACTCGGCCCAGCCGCAAAATTTATTTGTGCGCCCACTCTTTCCCTTCCCTCTTGCCGTCTTTTTGTTCGGAGTGGTGTGTGTTTGTTGTTCAGGAGGGCAAAGCACGGGCACGGGCCACCGACACTAGAAGAAGACAGCAACAGCCACCAGCAGCATCCATCCAGCGTCAGCCATGAACACACAGAGTTATATCGACGGATCACTGCGTCCCTACGTCTCCAGACCGGATTTCGATCTGCATTACCCAATTGCTTACCAACCGGGAATTGGTATCATTGACACTTCAAATTCTCAAAGCATCTCACAATCATTACCGCTTATCCAGGGCCAACGAGGAGGGTCTTCCAGTAGCTCTGTATTTTCAGAATCCAGAGTGGGAATCCATGGGTTTGGATCGAGAGTTAAGGCGCCTTCAAGTGCACCAATTTTATCAAAAGATTCGTTTGGCAGTAGTAAATCAGTCAACGATTTAGAATGGAATGAATTTTTCGATATTTCTAATCTCAAGGCCATACTGGTTGGTTTAACCAGAAGATTCATCCAAGGCTGGTTCAAATGCTTGATTAGTCAACCTTTTGATGTTGTTCGTGTCTTATTACAAACCGGTTCATTCAAAAAGAATCCAAATACCAAATCAGTTAAAAAATCTGCAAAGGACACAACCACATCTGCTATATCCACAGGTGCAGCCACCACAGCAGCAGCGGTTGACACAGAATCGGTCACTTCCGATTCAGACAGTGATGTTGAAGGACGTGATGCTTATTTCGTTAATGAGAGTCCAAACAAATTACGTGATAGTCAAATCGAACGTGTACCAAGCAGAAAACCAAGCAAGAAATCATTACAAGATGAATCTGCTGAAAGTCCGAGAAAGACCAGCAAGATCAATATTCTAATCGAACCAGAATCTTTAAATACTTTTGATATGATCAATGCTTTGTTAACTAAAGAAGGTCCAAGAGGTATCATGAAGGCTGTTAATACTACATTTTTAATGAATACACTGCAATATACTATTGAATCATGGATCACTGGTTTCATTTCTGGAATAATAGGTATTCCCGACCCATTGTTTGTTGATATGATTCATTCCCCAAATGCCAACTGGAGTTTAATATTGAGTATTTTCAGTAATGTATTTGCAAGTTTGTTACTGACTCAATTAAGTTTAATTCGTACGAAATTCATCGTTACCACAAGTTCAAGAGGATGCCGTTCATTCAGAGAAATAATATGGAACATTCCAAGATTCCATATTTTCAGCATCCCAAAGAGTTTGATTGCTCCTTCTATTGCAACTAATTTTATTAAATCTTTCACAATACATTATCCAGAATATCTATTAACATCAATGAAGATCAACAAATATAACAACCCTTACGTCTTCAACATGTTTTCTGTGGTTTTGAAAATCGTTGGTTTATTCATCAGATTGCCATTTGAAACTTTATATGCAAGAGCTCAGGTAAATTACCTTTTGACAAATAAGGACGAGTTACCTGAAGCTATGCGTGTTGATAAGGATGATATGTGTATTGAATTCGGTGGTTATTACGGTTATCTTTCCACCTTGTACTATATCATGATGGGCTCAAGACCATTATCATACGAAGGTCAATCTCTGGAAGTCGATGTTGACGCATCTGAAGAAAATAGAGGATTTGTTGCTATTTTCAGAGGCTGGAAAGTGGGATTATTGAGATTGATTTCTAGTTATACCTTGAACTTACTAAGAGATGAAAGATATAACCTCCACGAAGAAAGATTCTAAATTTGTTTATAGTTTTGCATGTGTACATAGTAGCGTTAATTTATAAAATTAAGTAGAGTTAATTATCAATCAATGATTTTTAAAAGTACAGTTTCGAAAGTAAGTATACAGTTTTGGAGACATCAGATTTCTTCAACATTTTGTTTGAGTATGTCGGTAAATTTTAAAACAACGTTCTTCTTCAAACTTTTAACATCTGTAGATTCGTTGAACTCTCCACTTTCCCATAATTCAACAATTTGATCCAAAGCCTTTACTATGTCTTGAGTCAATGACTTGTTCAAGAACTTACGTAAATCGGAACCATCGATGATATCTTCGACACTTCTGCCTGATTGATTTATCAGATCTGCTTTTGCCTGTTCCTTTGCCGTTGTTGGTGTTGGTGTCGGCGTTGACGTCGTTTCCACTGGCTTGAATTCGGACGTTAGCACTTGTGGAACAGGAGACGCAGATGCAGACGTCTCTTCTGGTAGGGCTGAGCTCAGTATGCTTTCTTTTGTCTCTAATTTTATACGTTTTGCTGCTGGTTCGTCGTTGTCATTATCGTTGTTTAGTATACTTGAAAGTTTCAATGGTTCATCGGTGTGTGTTTCTTGTTTGATTTCTGTAGCGGTTTCTGGTACTTGCTGAGATACTGGCTGTTGGTCACTCATCGTGTCGCTGTGGTTGCAGGTGCCTCTCCAACTCCACCGAAGAAGAAACATGGACGCCAAAAGTGCAAACCTTCAGCGATGTTCAAATTTGGAAAAACACAGAAGGAACCGCGCCACATCCAGAAAATGCACCGCCACATCCTAGTTATTGTTTACTTCACAAAGTTACAGGTTTATTGATAAAATTACAGAGTTATACATGATTATACACGCCATCACTCGGATGACACCAGTTGGGATTGGAAATACGATCTCATGTGTTTCCAGAGATAAGCGATTTCTTTCGTTTGGAGGAAGATATTGATGGCTTCAGTGTATGTTTCATCAGGTAATGTTGGTTCTGATGAAACAATCTTCACGTTTATTGGATCGAATACAAATGACGCTTCTCTGGAGAAGTCTCTAGGATCTATATTTCTGAATATAAATGTAATCGTGTCGCCTTCTTCTTCATCGTCATCTTGTTCAACTTCTTCTTCATCACGGAATGATTGTTCAATACGTAATCCTAGAAGTTGCTCAAATTGGTATAATTTATCATTCACCAAAGTTGTTTGGTTCCTCATGATCTCACGCTCTTCGTTAATTTGTCTGATCTTAGTGCCAATCTGAATTTCTATTTCTTCCAATTGTTTTGTGAAATTAGCCTTTTGTCTCTCCAGATCTTCTTGTTGGATTTTCATTTCTTCGTATTTAACCGATGATTGATCTCTATTTCGCATCTCACTGGATAGTTCTTCAAGTACTTGTTCTCTGAGTTTCTTGTTGACTTCGATCTCCAGCTTCAACTGCATCTCACTTGATTTGAGCTGTGATAGTTTGGTCTGGTACTCTGTTCGACGTTTGAGGATCGAGTCTTGGACCGAGTGAATGTACGATCCAATCACTTGTTTCAGTTCCTGCATCTGGGGCTTCAACGCCTGGAGCGTTTCCAAACTGCCACGTACCTGTGTTTCTGTGCCGTTCTGCATGTCTGTGTTTGTCTATGGGAAGTATTCACACACCTGGCAGCACGGTCCAGGAAGAAAGAAAACACTGAAACAGCACAGGAAACACCAAACATCGAGAAAGTCCACAGTGAGCGGACCGGGCGCACCAAAATCAAAAAGGGAAATTTCTGACTGGGCACTCCGTCACTGCTGACTATTCCTCTTTTTGCTCCCTGGTTTCTTCTTCTTAGCTGGCACTTTTCGGGTCTTTCCACTACCGTTTCCAAAACAAACAACACTACAGATCCCTTCAAAAGATACAACCCCTTTGCTGAGAGACAATTGAAATCCTACATACAAGTGCACCCTGAAATTAGACACACTCGTACGACACTAAAATAAAGTATAACATCCCTCTTTCTAAAGTCTACTTCACAACCAGCTATAACACCCAGTAAAGTAAACAAGTAGCCAAAGTAATACTTACATTCAATGCTTACCGCAACGTATACCACATTCTGTGGATTTACCAGATCAATGGGAGATCTTTTACTCCAGATCTTGTGGATTCTCCTACGGTATCTATCATTTAGTTTTGTGATTCTGTACTACATCAATTTCCTCATTGTCCCCGGATCGATCAAGAACATGCCTAAAGTATCAACACCATTTCCAATCTTGAATGGGTTAGAGCTGATTATCCCTAAGATCAGTAAATATGAAGATTCCATCTGTCTTCAATTCTACCGATTTTCAAAAGTCTATGGTGACGTTTATCAAATCTACATTGGCACTAAGTTAATCATTGTTGCAAATTCATTTGACTCAATCAAAGAGCTCTGGGCCTCTAGAAACGTCAAGGGTAACAATTCAAGACCTTTAGGCTATAGTTTCCATAATGTTTTATCCAAGGGAATCTATACGATCGGCACAACTCCAGCAGGCGAATCTTACAGAAATGCCAGAAAGAATATCAATGAAACCGTTCTTTGTGAAAAGAGAAACAATGATTTCAATTATGTTATTATGAGCAAATCCTGCGATTTGATGATTGACCGTTTAATTTCTACCAGTGATGATAAGATTTTGATTTCCAATAATCTGGTCCGTGAAGCTCAATACTTCCACCTTACGGTTGCACTTTGGTTAACCTATGGCTTTGAATTCAATCCGAAAGATCCTGCACATAGAATTTTGGGTGATAAGATCATTAAAGTTGAAAACAAAATCACTAAAGTTCGTTCGCATGTTCAAAATTCTGTTGATTACTTACCATCTATGCTAAGAAAGATTGTCGGTGTATTCCATAGCAGTGATAAAGAATTCAATCAACTATACGAGGCAAGAGAACAATACTTGAATTTGTTCTGTGATTATTCAGAAAAGCTGTATAACGACATCAAACAGGACACAATTTTTGACAATTATCAAGACCATGAAAAGGCCATCAATGAAGTTGAGGATATGAAACAAACTTTAATGTACACTTTCTTCAATGATTCAAACAAGAAATTAACCAGTGCGGAAATGACATCTGAATGTCTTACTATGGTCAGTGCAGGTTTAGATAACACACCATTGAATTTCAAATACGGATTACACCAATTAGCCAATTATCATCATGAAGTCTGGGAGAAGGCATATACGGAATTGATGAATTCTCACGATGGTAACTATCAACGGGTGTTTGCAGAATGTGGGGCCAATCCCAAATGTGAGTACATCAAGGCCATTGTGCAGGAAACACTTCGACTTTTCACTGTTTTGCCAATGGCATTACCAAGAGAGACTACGGCTGATATCTACTACAAGAACTCCATCATTCCCAAAGGTACTACGTTGTTCATGAACTGCTGGGCCGGCAACCACGACGAGACCAAGTTCCCCGAGCCAATGAGTTTCATCCCCGAGAGATGGTTGGTGAGTGAAATCAACGAAGAGATGCAGGAAGTGTACTGTCTCGATCCGAACCTGAGACACCTTGCCTTTGGTATCGGGTGCCGGATGTGTCTCGGGTACCACTTTGCCTTCCGGGAGTTGTACATTCTCTTCAGCAAGCTGATCCTCAAGTTCGAGCCGGCAAGGAAGACGTGTGGAGAACACATCCCGGCGGCGAACCCGTTGGTGCTAAACATGTACCCGGAGTCCCTAGCCATCGAGCCCGTCGACTTCGACATCCACTTGAAGGTCCGGAACCAGTACGTGTTGAACGTCTCCGGGTGAGTATCTCTGTAGCCCTCTATACACCCATATACATGCACCGTACACTATATACCCCTCTATACACCACACTCCAATCACATCCATGAATACAACCCCAATCCCCCAGGAAAGCAGCAAAAGAGGCACAAACCTGGACAAAGCCCGTTTTATCGGCTTTTGTGTAATTTGCTCGTTTCCCTAGCGTGGCCTGTTCTTATCGCAGAGGGTTCTCTGCTGGGGATTTGGGTATAAGAAGGCCCTGTTCCCCTCTGTTCTTCTGGTGCCTGTCTCTCTACAGCTTCATCTGGCAACATCTGTGTCTATACCCCCCATCAGGAGCACACAAACCGACTCTCTGCCCCGAAACACCCCACACACACTATAACGACAAGCATGGAAGGCTTTGCACACGCAGTCGCTGTCGTTCTTGAGGACGCAGCCTTGACCACTTTGACAACATCGACTCTTCTTCCGCTGGTGACCTCCTCCTCCCTACCAGTAGCTAAGAAACCCTGTCACGGAGGAATGAGCCACGGAGGAATGAGTCACGGCGGTATGGATCACAGCGGCATGGACCATGGCGACATGGACCACGACATGCCAGGCATGAAGATGTGCAAGATGTCTATGCTAATCAACGCAGACTACGAAAACCTATGCATTTTAACCGATGCCATCATGGTGACCAACAAGTTCCAGCTCATCTTGGCGATGGTCGGAATCGCCCTCTACACCTTAGGCTACGAATACTTCAAGACCTTTGTTGACCAGTTACAATGCAGATACTCCCAATACCTCAAGAGCAACACCGTCACCGAAAAGGAAAGAATGAAGTATAAGGCCAAGTTGTCCGTCGCATATGCGCTAACCGTCGGCTACTCTTTTATCATCATGTTACTCTTCATGACCTACAACGTCTGGGTCATGTTGGCAGTCTGTATCGGTGCCGGTATGGGCCACTACTTGTTTGGCGGTTCAGCAACAGCTCCATTAGTCTGCCATTGATTTTTCGATTTTTTTTTCACATAACACAAGATAGAGGAGAAAATACACACAGTTCAGAACAACGCCTCTTTCAATAACCGCTTCTATAATTTACAGAGTTTCTATGATATTTATTTTATTTTTTTACAATTTTAACGTTTCTTTAAATAATTTTATGTTCGATGTAGAATGATTGCTTAGTACTTGATCTCCCAGTCCTTGGTGATCAAAACATCAGGAACTCTGATGGTGAAACTGTTTTCATGGCCACTTTCAACAACACCCGCTTCCCAATTCTTGCCGTCTTGTGTGACGGTAACGCTCTTGCCAATTTCCTTCGATCCAATAACAACAATCTTGTTGATACTAACACCCTTTTCTCCAAGACTCTTAACAAAACCCTTGTTTTCGTTATGAACAATAGATCCCTTGATAGTTCTATAGGATTCATCGGCTTGGAAGTCAACCTGAAGCCAGTCTCCAGATTCATATGCAAATGTTTCACCATCGTCGACGTACAATTCACCATGTGATTTTCCATCGGCTCCAATAACAACGTGTAATGTGTATGGATCATATTTCATCAATTGTGCCGATCTTCTGTATCTATCTTTGGTTGGAACGATATTACCACCCTTTAAGAAAACAGGAATCATATCTAATGTGGATTTCACGTTGATGTTTTGACATGAGTCGAATTTAGTCGATAAATCGAAGAAATCATAATATGATTCCCCATCACATGGGAAATAAACTTCAGTCTCATCGGCTTCTTCTTCAGCAACAGGATGGACTAATAATCCACCCATAAAGAATTCATTATCAATTTCATAACCATTCTTATCACTTGGATTGGCCCATAATAATGGCTTTAAAATAGGCTGGCCAGTAACAGAACTCTTCCAGAATTCAGTGTATAACAATGGTAACAATCTATATCTTAATCTAATTGCATCTCTCATATAGTCTGTATATTCACCACCGGCAATCCATGGCTCACGACGTCTGGAATCAATATGAGCATGACCTCTGAAAAATGGATACCAAATACCAGTTTGATACCATCTCACCAATAGGTCTTTAGATGGATTACCAAAGAATCCACCGACATCTGCACCTGCAAATGGGAATCCAACAACGTTCATTGTCAAAACCATTGGAATGGATTCCTTCAAGTATTCCCATTTAGCCATATTATCACCAGTCCACATAGCTGCCGTTCTTTGAGATCCAGCATAGAACGCTCTTGTTAAGATGAATGGACGTTTATAGTTGTTTCTTTTGATTAAAGACTTGTATGTAGCTTCATGGTATGAAATACCATAAACGTTATGCACAGATCTATGTTCGTAATGTCCATAATGAATGACGTCTTTTGGAATTGTAGTTTCAGGGCCATCGAAAACAGATGGTTCATTCATATCATTCCAAATATGACCATTTGTCGAATAACCTAGTAAATCAGAACCGTTTTTGAATTGCGCATCCCAAACAGATTGAGATTTTGGATTCAAAGTATCGATCCAGATGGATCTACCAGGCCAACAATGACCACGGAATGCAGCTTCATTGATGGCATCGTTAATCCCAATGTCCTTATCACTGATCTTTTCAGAGAGATAGTAGTCGTCCTTGATATGAGGATCGACAATGACAACCAATTGACGTTTTGTTTCATCCAGCTTAGCCATCATTTCATCCGGTGTTGGGAAAACGGCATGGTTCCATGTGAAATATCTCTTTTCATCAGTATATTCGATATCTAACCAAATGGTATCATAAGGAATTTCATATTTGTCAAAGTTTTCATGAACATCTAAGACATCAGTTTGATCATTATAATTCCATCTACATTGATGATAACCAAGTGAGAATAAATTAGGCAATGTTGAGAAACCCGTGATTTCACCATATGCTTTAGTGACAGCATTTGGATTTGGCTTGACGATCAAAATAACATCGATGATACCGTTTTCTGACATCCAATGAGTTTTGACACTATCTAATGAATCTTCAGACCATACTAATTCGACACCACCGATATTATCACCAGAATCGTTCTTCTTGATATCAATATAGGTATCTGCCGCATTGACCCAGAAGACAGCGGACGAGACGTCGTTCTTCACCGCAATCATGAGTGGAATGGTACCATACATTGGCAGTTTACTTTGAGTTTCATATTCGAAAATATCAACATTGTATAATCTATAAGGTTCACCACTAGTTGTATCTTTCAAGGATAACGAATCTGCATGTTCAGGGATACCATAGACATGAGTATAATTGACAAAGGTGAAATCCAATGCAACGGATTCAGGACCTAAGAAGAGCTTATCATCTTTTGAATCTTTGAAATCATCTTTATAAGTGTTGAATTTTGATTCTTCTGGTAAAACATCGACTGAATTTTCAGAATCTTGACTTTCCTTTGTTCTATAGTGTTCTAAATTCAAGAAATCTCTATCGTTCATGATGATCTGTTTATCGCCGTTATAGTAGATGGCGATTCTTAATGGGTACATCTGGACAATTGCCTTATATTCTGAATCTTTACCATATGTGAGGATGATTTCATCATCCAAGATTTGATATTGATAAGACTTTAAATTCAATTTGCCATCTTTGAAGGCCATTTTACTCGCATCTGCGTATCTCCTTGGATTGATATTGACTTGCTCTGAAAATGTTGGTTTTCTAGTTTCTTCGTCAAGTTGGAAACGTAAATTATAGTCTTCTAAGATGGAGATATCGAAAAGTAAATCCTTGTATGATCCATCGGCTAATTGTTTGTTGATCTTACCCTTGAAGGTACCTTTCTTTTCGTTGAAAATGAAACTAGCCCTCTCCAATGCGTATCTTGGCTCATACGCTCCCTCTAACGAATCGATTTGGTTTGCATAGTGTCTGTTTCTGTGACAAAATCCGTTTTGTTCACACCTCTTGAAGAGGTATTCCTTGACTGAGAGCGCCGGTGCCGACCACAACAGCAGCCACATGAGGCAGCTGAGGTAGTTGAAGAGCATTGTCGGTGTGGATGGTGTGGATGCAGCTGGTGTTCCTTGTTCCTGGGGGATAACACTTGTCCAAAGAAGAAGAGTGTTACTTGGAGCTTGGAACAAAGGCCAAATCCCAAAGCCTCAGCCACAGCGCTGAGCTTTTTGAGTTTTCCCATTTTGTGTGGACCGCACTGCCTTGTTTTTGTGGTTGGCGTTTGTTTTGATTTGTTTTGTTTTCTTCTGTCTTCTGCTGCCCTTATAAGAGGTCAGTACAGAGAAGCAACCACTACCAGGCCAGGCACAGACAACAAATATGGGTGGAGAAATACTGACTTTACAGGCAGGTACGTACAGCCCGGACTTACATCACACGCCATAACATGAAACAAATACTAACACGACATTTCTTCTTTCCACCGATATTTTTAATACAGGCCAATGTGGTAACCAGATCGGACAGCAGTTCTGGTCTCAACTATGTAACGAGCACGGAATAAATAGTGACGGCTCCGTATGCGAGTCATACCACACCACACCAAGGAATGACAACCCGGATATCTTTTTCCAACGAAATAAAAACAACAGTTTCACCCCAAGATCATTATTGATAGATTTAGAACCACGAGTCATTGGTAAGATCATGGAAGCCAACAACGGACTATTCGATCCTAAGAACGTGTACCTTTCATCAGACGGAATAGGTGCAGGTAACAGATGGGGAGAAGGATACGTCAGCGGTAAGAGAAATTTAGAAACCATATTAGACATGATTGATAGAGAATTGGATGGATGCGACAACCTTGAAGGGTTCCAGTTGTTACATTCTGTCAGTGGAGGCACTGGTTCCGGTTTCGGATCATTGCTGCTAGAAACTCTCAGTGATAGATATGGCAAGAAATTGATTCAAACGTACTCTGTATTTGGTAATTCAGAAGTTGTTGTTTCACCATACAATTCCATCCTAACGTTGAAGAGGTTAATTCAAAATTCAGATGCTAATGTTGTGTTCAATAACAATTCCTTAATGTCAATCGCACCGAACGATTTCATCAATAATAAAGATAACCAATACGACAACGTGAATGAATTGATTTCCACTGTCATGTCAGCTGCTACTAATACTCTAAGATTTCCATCATATTCATACAACTCTTTAACGAGCATAATATCGACGTTGATTCCAACGCCGGATTTACATTTTATCACCCCCAGTTATACACCTTTCACGTTGGATTATGTGAGTAATGCAAGCAAAGATATACGTCGGAGTACGTCTTATGATGTTATTTTGGAGTTATTGGATAAGAAATTGAATATGTTTTGCAATGGAACGAAGGAGGACAAGGTGTTGGCGATGATGGATATCATCATCGGAGCAAACAAGAAGCCGATAGACAACAAACACAACTCGAGTATCCAAAAGGCGTTAATCAAGGCCAGATCACGTATTGATTTTGCACCATGGACACCATCGACTATTCATCTAGCGCTTGGTAAGAAGTCTACATTCAGCAAGAGCGGTGATGACGATATTGTGAGCGGGTTGATGTTGACTAATTCCACGTCGATACTCCATGTGATTAAGGACATAACGAGAGATTACGATCAATTGATGAGAAAGAACGCATTCATGAACAATTTCCTGAAGGGAGACTATTCGCAGGAATGCGGGGACCTCATGCAAGAGTTCCAGGAGAGTCGGGAGGTTGTCGAAGCGTTGATCGGGGAGTACACGTCGAGCGAGACGCTAGCGTACATGGAGGGTGAGTATGACGAGGAGTACGAAGACGAGGCGGAGATAGACGCCGCCGAAGGTGTTGTTGATAACGGGGCAGGCCCGGATCAGGATGTGATGATGGATTAGATACTAGATCAGCCGGTGCCGGGAGACATCCGCCGGTAAATCGAAGATCCGTGTGTGATTAGCCTGATTAGCTGATTATAGCTGCCGGTTACTCCCTGGTGTTCTTCTTCTCCTGCTAAATATAGCAGCGGTGACTCTTCACTCTTCACAGGCGCCTGTCAAGCCTGACCCGGTGTGTAGCAGGTGTATAGCTAAGCAGTGTAATATAGCAAACGAAACGTGGAGCGTGGAAACGTCAAACTCCTGGGCCAATGGGGGCCTCCCCGAGCCCGCCCGAGCGCTTTGCGAGGATTCGAGGGAGCGAAAATTTTTCAGTGGGGGGAAAAGTGGAAAATTCCGAGCTGGCGAGTGATAGAAAACGAGGAAATGTGCCACAGCGGCCATTGTTGCGGGCCCGTTGACAGGCCCTTTGACACAAAACACGGGGACCCCGTGTTACTGACACCACAGAGGCGGGTCCGACGAAGACGACACCGCAGAGCCTGCCGGGTACTTAAAGAGACCCGTCTGCCACTATCCCTCCCACCCTCCACAGCTCTCTGCGTAGCAAGTAGTTCAACCCGGCTAGTGCATAGCAACAATCAGTTAGCCGTATCAACGCACGCAAATCACACACACACATATACACACATCAATGTCTCTCGGTGCAGCACAGTTCACTACCGCATTCCACGCTAACAACATCCACACCTCCTTCTCCGGTAACACGTTGGTACGGACAGATTCCAACGGGGAATTCTACTACAACACAGACGGGTCCAGTTCTGACGAAGAAAGAGAGAACAGTGTGGACTCCAATGTTCTTCATTCGGTTTCTTCGGTCGATTCATCCTCCTCCGACGACTACGACGAAGCAAAGACTATCACCTCCGACGGCACTAATGAATTCGATGAAAAGGTGCTAGAGTACCCAGAAGGTGGTAGAAGGGCATACTTGACGGTTTTTGCTTGTTTCATGGGTTTAGTCGCCGAATTCGGTTTATGGAACTCTACCGGTGCAATTGAATCCTATATTGCAGCACACATCTTAGTCAACGACTCCGAAATGGCCATTTCCATGATCTTTTCTTTGTTCTCCTTTATCGTCATGTTCGGCACTCTATTCACAGGTATTTTATTCGACAAGTATGGTGCTAAGACACTTTGCTATACAGGATGCTTCTTAACAACCGGTGGTATCATGGCTACTGCCAACTGTACTAAATTATACCAATTCATCCTTGCCTTTGGTGTTACCTGTGGTATCGGATGCGCATGTCTTTCTGCCCCATTCGTTGCATCGATTGGCCATTTCTTCAACAAAAAGAGAGGTATGGCATTATCGATTGCCATGCCAGGTGCTTCTTTAGGTGGTGTTATTTGGCCATTGGTGTGCAGATCCCTTTACACCAAGATCGGCTACGAATGGACCATCAGAGTCTTGGGATTCTGTGTCGGTTCTGTCCTTTTCATCGCCGCTTTATGCATCAACGACAGGCACGAAGAGATCATGGCAATCAAGAAATTTAACGAAGGTGGTGACAAGGAATTCACTTTCAAAGACACAATCAACGAATTGTTAGATTTCAATTCTTTCAAAGACATGGATTTCATGTCCCTTGCCGGTTCCCTATGTATGAACGAATTCTCCTTGTTGATGGTCAGTACTTATATCCCATCTTACGCTTTAAGCAAGGGATTCTCCGAAAGTTACTCATTGGTCGCTTTGACCATCTATAACGCTGCCGGTGTCTTTGGTAGAATCGTTCCATCCTTCTTGTCCGACAGATACGGTAACTTCAACTTGATGATCGTCATGGCCGCCATAATGTCCCTCACCATGTGGGTCATCTGGTTGCCATTCGGTTCCAATATCGGTGCCTTCACTGCCTTCACCATCATCTACGGGTTTGCTGTCGCTGGTACTATGGCATTGACACCACTGTGCACATCTGCTATTTCCAAACCAAAAGACTTTGGTAAGAGATACGGCACTGCCTACTTCTTCATTGGTTTCTTCAACCTCATCAGTTTGCCTATCGGTATGTCTCTGACCGAAACTAGTGCCGGATACAACGCCCTCGTGGCATTTGCAGGCACGACCTGTACACTAGCCACCTGCGGTTTCATCTACACCCGAATCAGAGTCGGTGGTTTCAACCTCCACAGAATCTAATCTTCTCTTGTCTCCTTTTCTTTAACTACTAATCCCCCGCCCTCTAATAGATGTGTAACATAGATAGCATATAACTGTACCATTAGCATAACCCACAGCCATAACCCCCACATCGCTTAGAATAGCCACAAGCGCCGTCTGTGCTCGGAATTCAGAGAAGGCCCGTCCCGATCGGGAAGGCGGAGGCAATTTTGGCGTCTCGCCAGATACGACGAGGTGGGGGCCGTTAGCCATTAGTCAGAGATAGAGATAGAGACTGGGGATGTCTTTAGTCTTTATATCGACACCTGCCCGCCCCTACACACACGTCTGGAGCAGCAGAGAGGGTCGCCACAACAGCTACTCACACAGCAAACACCCCATGAGCTCCATCAAGAACGAGTACGAGCTTTCCGGAGACGTCGTCTCCTTCAGACCCCACCCAAACCCCAGCAGCATCGGCAGACAATCCATACAAAGGGATGATGACTTCTACTACAGCGACGACGACGACGACGAAGACGTCCAATACAGACAGAGACAGAAGGAGAGAATAGGAGGAGACGATCCCAACGCCGAGGATTCCTCACATATCGAATACGAGTTCGGCGCCAACGGCCAAGAAGACGCTGAGACATATTACACGAACAATGGTGAATCACTCAGAGAAATGACTTCTAAAGAAGGCATGGGTGGTGCAGAGTCTCCATTTGTCGAGACAGTGGTTGAATACCCAGAAGGTGGCAGTGTCGCCTACATCACATTATTTGGATGTTTCATGGGTTTAATTGGTGAATTCGGTCTTTGGAATTCCACTGGTGCTATCGAATCGTATATTTCTGCGCATATCCTAGAGGATGAAAGTGATATCGCAATTTCCATGATCTTCGCCATCTTCTCTTTCTTCGTTATGTTTGGTACGATGATTTCAGGTGTCATTTTCGACAAATACGGCGGTAAAGAATTGATGTATATCGGTACAGTCCTGACATGCGGTGGTTTAATGGCTACTGCAAACTGCACAAAATTATACCAATTTATTCTCGCATTTGGTCTCACTTGTGGTATCGGATGCTCTTTATTGACCTCTCCCTTCGTCACGAGTATCAGCCACTTCTTCCACAAAAAGAGAGGTATGGCCTTATCCATCGTTATGCCTGGTGCATCCCTTGGAGGTGTTATTTGGCCATTGGTGTGCAGATCTCTTTACGGAAAGGTCGGGTTTCAATGGACAATGAGAACGTTAGGATTCTGTATCGGCTTCTTAATGCTCGTCGCCTCCATCTGTGTCCAAGATAGACACGTGGAAATCATCAGAATCAAGAAACTCAATGAAGGTGAAAGAGAAATGTCATTTAAAGATAAGATCAACGATTTACTAGATTTCAAGTCGTTCAAAGAGTTGACATTCATGGTCTTGACCAGTGCTTTGTTCTTGAACGAATTCTCGCTATTGATGGTGAGTACTTATATCCCATCTTATGCATTAAGCAAGGGATTCTCTGAGAGTTTCTCCTTACTTGCGTTGACGATTTTCAACGCTGCTGGTATCGTTGGTCGGATTGTCCCAACATTCCTATCTGACAGATACGGTAATTTCAACCTCATCGCCATGATGTCTGCGATCATGTCGTTGTCCGTGTGGATCCTATGGTTGCCACTAGGTAAACACATCGAAGCGTTCATTATCTTTACAATCGTGTTTGGTTTCGGAGTGGCCGGTACACTTGCGTTGACACCGCTATGCACGTCTGCGATCTCCAAGCCCAAGGACTTCGGCAAGAGATACGGCACGGCCTACTTCTGTGTCGCCTTCTGCAACTTGATCAGTTTACCCGTCGGTATGGCCCTGACAGACACCAGCGCAGGCTACGACGCCATGGTTGCCTTTGCCGGGGCCACCTGCACCCTGGGCACGCTCTGTTTCTTCTGGGCCCGGTACAGGGTCGGCGGCTTCAACAAGATAAGCATCTGATCCTATCGCTCACGTTATATACCACACACATACGCTATATTCCTTGTATTTCTTTATCTCTAACTTCCAAGTAATCGAAGCTTTATTGGCAAAATTGATGAAGGTTGACGGGGAATCAGTCATCTCCAGATTACCCGACACCGCATTGTGCCGCACTCGGCAATTTGAGAAATCTGAGAGACTCTCGGATCTCCCATTTTTCCATCTCTCGATCCCCACAGACGATCTATTCGCAGTGTTTAAAAGTGTCCTTGAGTCCTGAACTGTCTGGGGTTTCACAAGAATAGGGATAGTCATAGTAATATTCTCAAAGCTCTCTACATAATTGCACATAGTACACTCTGATAACTATTATGGACGCTTATGAATTGGAGTCTATTCTCGCCCAAGATCCAGTCGAAGAAACACGCAAATTTCAACCAAACGTAGATGTGCTAGACCATGAATATACAGCAACAACAGAACAGCCCGAAGCCACTATCGACTATCCAGAAGGCGGCAAGACTGCATACATCACACTATTTGGATGCTTTCTCGGACTGATCTCTTTCTTTGGTCTTTGGAACACGATCGGTGCTATCGAATCATACATCTCCAATCACATCCTAATACACGACAGTGAAACTGCCATTTCAATGATCTTTTCAATCTATGCATTCATAGTGATGTTTGGTAACTTGATTGCAGGTGTGATCTTTGATATGTACGGAGGCAAGAAACTTTTAATAGTCGGTACTGTATTCACGACAACCGGACTTTTAGCTACTGCTAATTGTAAGACATTGGTTCAATTCATCTTTGCATTCAGCATCTTGACCGGTATAGGATGCTCATGCTTTTCAGCTCCATTCATTACGAGTATTGGCCATTTTTTCAACAAACGAAGAGGATTCGCTATATCCATTGCCATGCCAGGCGGTTCGATTGGTGGTGTCATCTGGCCGCTATTATGCAGATCATTGTATGATCGTATTGGTTACACTTGGACAATCCGTGTATTGGCGTTATGTATCGGAACGCTCCTCCTTATTGCGTCGTTTTGTATCAGCGATAGACACGTTGAAATCATGGAAGTGAAGATGATCAACGAAGGTAAGACAGAACTGACATTTAAAGATATGATGGATAACTTATTAGATTTCAAGCCATTCAAAGATCTCACATTCATGGTCTTGACATTCGCTTTATTCTTGAGCGAGTTTGCACTACTTATGGTTGGTACTTATATCCCAGCATACGCTTTAAGCAAAGGGTTCTCAGAAAAATTCTCGTTACTTGCATTGACGATCTTCAACGCTTCTGGCATCCTCGGCAGATTTGTCCCGGCCTTCCTCTCTGATAAATACGGTAATTTCAACCTCATCATAGTGATGTCTGCGATCATGGCAATCTCCGTATGGACATTATGGTTGCCGTTTGGAGGACACCTCGTTCCATTCATACTCTTCACGATCATATTCGGATTCGGAGTTGCAGGGGTCATGTCGCTAACATCGCTCTGTACATGTGCTATTTCTGAACCTAAAGACTACGGTAAGAGATACGGAACGGTGTATTTCTGTATTGCTTTCAGTAACTTGATTACATTGCCGATCAGTATGGCCTTAACGGAGACAAGCGCAGGGTACGACGCCATGGCTGCATTTGGTGGTGCTACATGCACAATTGCAACTATCTTCTTCGCATATACCAGATACAGGATCGGGGGATGGAGAAGAATCAGTATCTAGAACGACTATATCTATCTATTTTGTGTAATACCCATAATAATGACACTCTCAGTTATATTCTAAAACCTGTAACAATCAAGGGTCTTCGGTTGGTATCTGATCTATACCGACAGATTATCGCCAATGCCGTTGGAATCCGGAATCCCGTCCCCGATTAGGCAGCGCGTTATCTTTCAAATTTCAGATTTGTCATCTTGAGGAACTTCCTCGAGAACTTAAGTGTGGGTTCTTTCTTTATTTTTGCCCTTTTATAATATTCCTTCTCAACAAAAATATCCATAGATACGGAACGACGAAAATATGAGTAGATCACACAACGAATACGAGCTTTCGGGAGATGTCATTTCGTTCAGACCACACTCCATGCCAACAAGCATCAGTGTCGGATCATCATCTCGTTTAGACAATGACTCATTTTACAGTGAAGACGAAGAATATGATGAAACCGAGGTTGATTCAAGAGCAGACGGTAATGTATTCGAGAATAGAAACGACCAAATAGATATAATCGTTTCGAAGGAATCTGCTGAAAAGACACCAGAATTGGACAAGCATGTAATGGAATATCCTGAAGGTGGCAAAACTGCATATCTTACATTATTTGGATGTTTTATTGGTTTAGTTGGTGAATTTGGACTCTGGAATACTATCGGTGCTATCGAATCTTACGTCTCTGCACATATCTTGGTTGATGAAAGTGATATCGCAATATCTATGATCTTTGCATTGTATTCATTCTTTGTTATGTTCGGTACGATGATTTCAGGTGTTATCTTTGATAAGTATGGTGGGAAACAGTTGATGATTGTAGGAACTATAATGACTGTCGGTGGTTTGATGGCAACTGCTAGTTGCACGGAATTGTACCAATTCATTCTTGCCTTTGGTGTGGTTTGTGGTATTGGATGTTCTCTTTTGACTACACCATTTGTCACTAGTATCAGTCATTTCTTCAACAAGAAAAGAGGGTTTGCATTATCTATTGTTATGCCTGGTGCATCTCTCGGGGGTGTTATCTGGCCATTAGTCTGCAGATCTCTTTATGGCAAGATTGGGTTTGGATGGACAATCAGAGTTTTAGGATTCTGTATTGCTGCATTACTAATCATTGCAACATTCTGTGTTCAAGATAGACATATTGAAATTATGAGAATTAAGAAGTTGAACGAAGGTGAAAGAGAAATGTCATTCAGAGATAAAGTCAACGATATGGTTGATTTCAGTTCATTCAAAGATTTCACATTCATGTGTCTTACATGTGCATTATTCTTATCTGAATATTCACTTTTAATGGTGAGTACATATATTCCATCCTATGCATTGAGTCAAGGATTCTCCGAAAGTTTCTCCTTACTTGCATTGACCATTTTCAACGCTGCCGGTATCGTTGGCCGGATTGTCCCAACGGTTTTATCCGACAGATACGGTAATTTCAATTTGATCATTTTAATGACTGCAATCATGACGTTTTCAGTTTGGGTATTGTGGCTTCCATTAGGTCAACATATCGAAGCGTTCATCATTTTCACTATTGTATTTGGTTTCGCCATTGCAGGTACTATGGCATTAACTCCATTATGCACATCTGCGATTTCTGATCCAAAGGATTTCGGTAAGAGATACGGTACTGCCTATTTCATCGTTGCATTCTGTAACTTGACATCATTACCAATCGGTATGGCGTTGACACAAACGAGATTAGGTTATGACGCCATGGTGGTGTTTGCAGGTGCAACATGCACGTTATCGACCATCTGTTTCATCTATACTAGATTCAGAATTGGTGGATTAAACAAGATTAGCATTTAAAAACGAATATATTTCTTTAATTAATTAAATAATGATAACATGATATGCACAGATATATAGAATATAGGGTATAAACAACGAAAAGGACAAAAATACAAGTACCTATAATTAACTCAAAATCCTAAAATACTACCACCTTCCCAACCGGTACTCGTGCTTTGAACACTACCGTTTTCTTCAGGTTCCCAGAAATTTCTCAGATGAGCGTTCTTGTTCTTGACGTCGACGGTCAGCAAAGCTGGTTGTTCCGAGGTGTATTGTATCAAGTTATCCAACATCAATCTCTTCCAATAGCCAGGGACACAAGATTCTAAATCTGGATTGTTCATAAACACACCTTCGTGTTCAACCAAGCCTTCCTTTTTAAGGGATGTGCAGAGTTGACCTACGGCTTTCTTAAACGCTTTAATTTCTCTCTTTCTTTGGTCTTGATCCTTTCTACCAAGCCCCGACTTGTCCACTTTATTGGAGGTCTCTTTCATTTCTGTTTTATCGAATTGTGGCTTCTCGATATTGATACTCATCGATCTAACATTATCTTTCCATTTGTCTATTTTATTGACTAACTCGTTGTGTTTCTTGCTCTGTAACTC
The DNA here is from genome assembly GCA_030569835.1 of Pichia sp. NRRL Y-27261. NCBI lineage: Eukaryota > Fungi > Ascomycota > Pichiomycetes > Pichiales > Pichiaceae > Pichia > Pichia sp. NRRL Y-27261. The sequence continues at coordinate 34,979 of JAJMLU010000001.1, forward strand.
ATCGAGTCTGGATCGCTGTATGCTCTGGATCTCACTTCGAACGTCGTCTGTCAAGGAATCACTGTCATCATCTGTACAGTAATCTTCCCCTTCATCATCTTCCTCATCATCGTCTTCTTCTTCGTCCTCTTCTTCTTCACTGATATGACCCGATTTCATACTTTCATCAAAATCACTAATGACGTACCCTGACGTTTCGAACGAGTTCGATCTGTTCCGTTTGATTGGCGAATGCATAGCAGTCGATAATCTCGTGCTTAATATACTATCTCCACTGTGACTTTCATTAACGCCACTTGCACCCTCCACATCTTCATCGAAAGGACTGAACAAGACCCATTCCGAGTTGTTGCTAATCCCACTCTCGGTGAGCTTCATCGACAACCCGCCATTGTAATCCGTGTTTGAATCATGTGTCCTTTCTTTGCCATTAATGTTCATCCCTTTGTTGTTATCGTCAGCTAATAATTTGCTCATATTGTTCTTGCTCTCTGTTGCTAGCGTGTTCAGCACGGCATGTGAATAAGGAACCGTTCCCTGCATGGCTGACTCTCTGTGTGTATGTATGTCTGGAATGGAGAAGAAGAAGAACACCAGGAAGAGAAAGAACACCAGGAACCCAGCACCCAGCTTATCTATCCCTATCTCAGCGTCATCCCTGTGCGGTGCCGCACTCCCCGCTGCTGCGAGCTCCACTATTTCCGATAACGCGGAGAGCGGACAGCAGGCCGTTTTTGTTGGTCTGTCTCGTGTTTCTGGCCCGTTGTTTCTTTTGGCTGGATGATATTAGATTAGATTAGATTAGATTATAAAGAAGTAAAGAAGTCAGAAGATCATTATACTCGAATAGAAAATTTATATAATAAGAGGGGATGTTGTCAGTTATAGTTTGGAAATGAAAATGGAAAATGGCTAATACATTAAGGGACTGGAGAATGGAGAGAGGGGGAATTTATTAAATAGCAGTAATAAAAGTAGATTCACTGTATGCGTAACCTTCATCTGTAGTTTCCACTTTACCGTCCTTCTTTATGGTCAAGGACATGTTATTACTGAATTGGTAGATGTAAGGTTTGGTACCTGCAACACCACTGACGATGTTTTTCACGAATTGTGGGATTTCAGCCATGACATCGACTCTTTCACACAGGTTCTTTAAGTCACCGACAACTTCAACTTCGAGGTTGTTCTTTTCATCCTTTATGGTATAAGAGATCTTGGATGGAACGTTCCAACCGGAGGTCTCATCAACGGCGGTTTCTAAATGTTTGGTATCGTTATTCATTGTAGCTAAAACAATCTTACCGGATTTATCAACAACCATCGCAACACTGACCTTAGTCTTGTTATAGGATGGAGGGGTGGTGAATTCCATAACAACGACGGAATATTCGTCTGATTGGTAATTCAGGAAATCCCAAGTAGCAGCCGCATGATGTGGTTTCATACCTTGTAATGCCATAACGTACATTGTTAAACCGTCAATTGTGATGTTTTCCTTAACGATATATTCGATTTCTTCCGGTTCCAATTCATCTAAGTCTTGGCCCGGCTTGACCTCACGTAAGATGATGGTACCATTGACATTACATCTTGGCCAAAACACGTGTCTCATAGAACCCCATGGGTTTTCAATATCAGTACCATAGTAAGTAGTACCGTCCTTACCGAACTTGACGCCGTCGCCGATTCTCTTGACGGTCAAATGGACTTCGGACATCTTGTTGACGCTGGAGTCGATTTGGTAAGTGTCGATAGAGTCCTTGTTTAAGACAATGGATAAATTGTCAGCTTTGAAATCTGTACCGTTTTCAATACTGAAGTTGTCCAACTTTGTGGAAGTCCACACAAAGTCTTGTGGGGTGAGCTTGTCAAAAATCTTGAAGGTGAATTGGGCAGTCGTGTGTAAACCTATCACGTTGGAGTGAATGACTTGTGCAAAGCCCGCATATTTGGAATCTTCAAAGTAAAAAGTTTGAGTTTCGACATTGGTGTGGTTTGGAACAACATATTTCAAATCGTCAATGGTTAATGGATTGTATGGTAGATCGTCCTCCTTGTTGTCGTAGCCGACGGGGTGGATGGAGTCTGGACCGTATTCAGGTTCTGCTGTTCCTGCAACAACAGAAAGACCGGATTGAACTAATTTCCACATTGTGTTGAGTAGTATTGGGAAATTTCAAAAAATTGAGGGGAGTGTGTTCTTGCTTTGGATGCTGGATTCGGCAAAGTCAAGAAGAGTGTTAAAAGTGGTATTAAAGAGAAAATGGACGAGTGAAGAGAGAACTGTGGATTGAAAGTGTATTTATAGGATCCGAATATTTTTTTGCCTAGTGCTATTCTTGTCTATTTCTGTCAAAAGTGGGGTGTTCTTTCGGAGTGGAGCTGTGTGAGGGGGATGACGCCTTGGAGGGAGTTGTCTGTTTGATAATCCGGAGGGAGCCAGGAGCCAGTGGAGTGTGCAACGTGCAAGCAGAACAGACCAATGCAGAAGAGTGGTGCCCGAAAGTGGCCACAGGGTGCTGGCGGGCAAAGGCAGTACGCAACGGCAAATTTGGCAGCTGATCCAGCGTCGAGGGCTTACGTCAGCGCGGTGCACGGGTGACGTCTATTTACTTCTACTTTTATTTCTACTTCTATTTCAGAGTTCAGAGTTCAGAGTTCAGAGATTAGCTTTAGGATTATACAGGAGTGTCTGAATATATTAGTGAGGTATATATGTATAAGCATAGGGGCTACATCGCAGTGGAGGGCTAGACGCAAGATAGTTACTGTTCGTTCGTTGTTCGTTCTTTCGTTCGTTCGTTCGTTCGTTCTGCATGCAGGCCGTTCGCCCTTCCATTCCAATTTGCGAGAATGGATATCTTTTCTTTTGTCGTAAGTATTATTATTATTATCGTGTGTGTTGTTTTCGTCGTCATTATAACTCTGCATCGTCTTCATCTTCGTCTTCGTCGTCATCGTCGTCATTATAACTATCTTCGTAGCTGCCGTCTTCAGTTGGATCTTCGCCATTACCGTCTAAATCGTTTTCATCACCTTCGTCATCTTCTTCATCATAAATGAGAGTTGCATCGAAATAGAGTGAAGGATTCAAAGCACTTATATCACAAGAAGTGGCTTCACCATCGAACAACAATTCACTCATTAATAACCCTGTAGCAGGAGCATTGTTAATACCCCAACATGAGTGACCTGATGCAAGATATAAATTATCGACATTGGTTTCACCAATTAAAGGACCAGAAGATGAAGGTATATCTAAAACTGGTAAATAACAAGCTTGTCTTTTCAAAACCTTACCATTTTTCAAATTATTTGATAATTTGGAAACGTATTTGAACAATTCTTCACATTTCTCAGTAACGACTTCGACATCATCTGTTGTTTCAGGTATTAAAACACTTGAATCACCTTCACCACAAACATAAACTTCATCTTTTCTTGCATAAATTTCTGGAGAAACAAATTTATTTTTATTCAATTTTAATTCAGTAAACACTGCATATGGAGAGATTTCTTCAACTCTCTCAGGTTGTATGATGATGGAATGAGCTCTTAAACCACTTATTGGACAATCAGGTAAAATTTTAGAAGTCCATGGACCAATTGACATTATAACTTTATCACCATAAAGTTCAAATTTCTGATTTGTGATGCCCTCGTTTTCTGCCTTGGCGGAAGATGGATGATAGATAATACCATTACATTTACCTGTTTCTTCATCGATAATGATATCATCGATTTTACCAATCACCAATTCGACACATCCGGTCATTATACATTGGTTCAAGATAAAAGTTGTGAATTGATAAGGATGAACTTGAGCGGTTGTGGATTCATTACCCAATTGATTCCAATCGTTTATAACTTTATCATCAATCCACATTAAATTTTTTGGTAAATGAGAGGACAATTTTTCTGTTGAAGAGTTATTTGATTCGATTTCAATTGAGTTTTTCTTGATTGTTGTTGCTCTACTCATTGGTTTGCTACCAACGTCTAAATGAGAATTGAGAGACTTTTCGAAATCTTCGTGTTCCAATTGGTCTTCATCTGCTGGTTTATCTTTTGAACTTAACATTGTAGTACTTGTAACTGAGTTATCGACTTTATCTTCATCGATGTTATTTAATTTACTATTGTTACTAAATGAAGAATGATTTGTGGTATTTGTATTGTTGTTGTGTTGTTGTTTTTCTGACTTCTTTCGTTGGTTGTATTCGTTGATGTAGTTCAATCTTGTATCTGATATGTCACCTTCGACACTGATGGTGGTCAATCTTCTATAACCCCATTCTGATTCACCGTTGAATTCATTTGCCAAGTCTTGATGAAGTTGGAAACTCAAAGGGACGATTTGCTGGGGGAAGGCCCAGAGGGCTAGCAACCCACCGGCTTTACCACTGGCACCACCTGCGACTCTTTTGCTTTCCAAGATGGTGATATAGTGCTTTTCAGGGTCGAATTTTGGATGTCTAGTGAGATAGAATGCGATACAGACACCAATGATACCTGCACCTACGATTATGTAGTGGGTCTTGCCCTTGTGCTTGCCGGAGGGGAAGGTGGAGTAGGTGATGAACTCGGGTTCGTCTGGGAGGTTATTTTTGGTCGTTGCAGAGTTTGTCATTGTGGAGAGGATTTGGTTATTAAATTGGATATTATTGGAGAGTATAGTAATTTTTTTTAGTTTTGAGGGGTTGTGAGTGTTGTTAGTGCTAAGGAGGAAGGGCCTTTAGCTGGTAGTGAATATAATGGAAGTGGCAGAATGTGTAATAGTAGTGGTGATAGTAGTAGAGTTGCCTGCGGTGTGCAGAGCGTTGGGAATGAGCCTGTTGTTGTGAGGACTAGAGGGAGAGCTTGGGGTAGCCGTGCTGTGAGGGGGTGAGTGGTTGTGAGAGAGGGTGAAAGCCTGGATGACTTTAGCAGCAGCAGCGGTGGCAGTGGGAGACTGTCTGTGGTGGCGTGTGTGTGTGGAAGAAGAGACAAAGGCAGAAGAGACAAAGGCAGAAGAGGCAGAAGAGAAAGAAGAGAAGAGTGGTGTCTGTCTGTGTGTCTTGTCCACTCCAGTCTCCAGCTAGTGCAAATGCAAATGCTTCCCTTCGCTGGTGTTGCAGCGGCCTCACCTTTCTGAGGGCGGTGAGAAATGAGAGGCGGTCTCCCGCGCGAGCATTGTTGCGGTGGGTGGGTGTGTCTACAGTGTGTACGTGGGGGCTAGATGGTGGTTAGATATAGGTAGAGTAGATATAGGTAGAGTAGATAGTGGTTAGATAGTAGTTATAGAGTAGGGCAGATAGATAATTAGATAGTAATAGGGGAAAGATAGGGGTGGTAGAAGATACCCATTTGACACACTCACACCTCCGTGCTCCGTACCGTGCTGTCTCCGTGCTGCGCTAGTTCCGTGCTATGTACACGTCTTTCCTCTTTCTTCTCCCCTCCCCTCCCTCCCCTCCCTACACCTATCCACTACCCAGCCACTACACAACACAGCTATCCACTATCTACCATCCATCTCTGTAGCATCAACATCTCTTCCCCGTCTTCTCTTCTCCTCTTAACTCCTCTTCTTCTGTCTCCCGTCTCCCTCCCCGTCCAGCCTGCCCGATTGGGAAAGTGGTGCCATTTCCAAAATCAGAATTAATGCGAAAATCCGAAAAGGCGGAAAATTTCGAAATCGGAGAAAATCGAAAATAATGCGAAATTCGCTTACGTCAGCGGCACCGCACCCGCCACCGGTCACGTCTGCACCGCCACCCGATGGCCAGGAAGATGGAAAGGACACACACAAGAGACAGACAGACATACTTGTAGCACTTCTTCACTCTTTTCTCCCCCCTTTATCTGCACACCCCTCCAGCCGCAGACGACAACCCATCCCTCCGACAATGTCCTCCGTCTCCAAGGCCTTCCAGGAAAGCGATGATGCCATCAAACACCTCCTCAGACAGGTGGTGTACATGTTCTACCCCCACCAATCCATCATCATCATGGAAGCCATTCTATTTCACAATGTCCTATTCGAAGACGATCTCATCAAGCTCTGCTGCATGCACAAGAAGGTCTTCCGGACCTTCTGCAACAAGCTCATCGACGATAAACTGATTATCTCCCATTCTCAAAAGGAAGAAACTCAACCTTATAAATATTTCAATAGAACTTACTACTATGTTCATAACATCGAAGCAATTGATTCAATCAAATGGAAAATCCACAAGATCGTCAAACACGTCAAGGAGGAAATCGGAAACTTCTCAGAACCACAAGGTTACATCTGCCCAACCTGTCACCACAAATACACTCTATTAGATGCCGCATCGCTCTTGACTGATGATAAATTAAATTTCGAATGTTCCATCTGTGGTGATTATCTTATAGATGACGATATCTCTAAAGAACAAAGGAAAGGACAAGAGAAATTGGAGAAATTGATGTCCTTGGTCGAACCAATCATCAGATACCTCAAAATCGTGGACGATTTGAAAATTGATGATAATAATTTCGATACAACTCTAATCAAATATGTTCCTGCTTTCTCAGATTCTCTCGCAATGTATTCTGTTTCAACGAAAACTTCAGGAAGAAGAAAGAAGTTCGACAATACAAACAACGGCCAGAACCTCGACCCATCTCAAAGATCTCAAGCTACAATCCACGTCTCCATTACTGCTGATGACGAAGATCTTAAACGTGAAAGACAAAGAAGAGAAGACAGAAACAAGAAACTCAGAGAAAACACATTGCCTTCATGGCATCAAGAATCCACTGTCGGTAAAGTTGCATTGGGTAGATTGGACTCCGAAGATGAAGAAATGGAAGGCGAAGATATCGCCGATCCAACTTACGTTGATACTCAAACTGATGGTACAACAGCCGTTAAAATCGAAGGTCAAAGTGAACCGGATTCAGCCAACACCGTCAAACTGGAACAATCATCCGATGATTCAACTATGAATACAAAGTCAGCCATCACGAACACAAACCCAATGGCGAATGTCAAATTAAACGACAACGACGACGATAAATCAGAAATCATTGCCAAACAAAAGAAAAAGTTACAACACTCATCCATGCCATCCATACCCGGAATATCAGAATCCACTTCTGCTGAAGAGTTCGACGCATTGTCTGCATACTACTCTCAATTACGTCAAAGACAAGAAGCTGAAGAAGAAGACGAAGAGGAGGAAGATGAAGAAGAAGAGGAAGAAATCGGTGATATCGATATGGGCGATGATGACGACGACGAAGAGGTTGATGGTCACGAAATCATCGAAAAAGATACTAAAAAGGAAGAACAAAAACCATCAGAAGAAAAACCTGCACTCACAGAAGCAACAGCAGAAGACTTCGATGAAGAAGACTTTGATCTGGAAATGTTTGCAAGTGATGACGAATAGTTCTATCCTCCCCTTTGCTAAAATATAGACTAACCATATTCAAAAGTACAACAACCCCTTATTTATTCACATGTAAACCTACATTAATCATTTGTAATATTACAATTAAATTATTAATAAATATATATGCCGTGTTTTGTAATGCTAAAATATGGTATTTCTTTTCATGAATATAGTAAATAATTGTTTCTCTTTCCCCCTTCTCACCTGGAAACATACTTGTTTAATCCATTATAGTGATCATCACTATCTTCTTCATCATCGTAATCACGAACAGCTTCGGATTCATTCGTACGGTATCTGCTGATATCACCGCCCCTTCTATCGAACCCATCATAGTGATGAATCGTTGGACTACCTCCAACACTACTACCAACACCATTCGACGAACCTTCTTGCATCCGAACATTATGCGCATTGCTATTACTTCTGCCCGTATCATTCATATGATCGACAAACCTTGTATGCAGACTCCTATTATCTCCAGTTTCTGCCCCATCAGTGTACGCATTGCTGTTATTGCTCTTCTTCTTCCCATTCTCACCTCGACCACCTCGAACACTATACAGTGGAATCGATTCAGAATGTGTGCCACCATGGTTATCAATATAATCCTCATCTTCATCATAATCTTCATCACCTTCATCTTCTTCATCCACATCATCCAACGTTCTGTTGTATTCACTATATGTAGTCGACCTACTACGCGTACGATATGGCAGATCATAGGTGCTGTATTGCGTCAATTGTCTAGAATACTTGTCAACAGGCGTACCAGAGACAGTCAAAACATTAGATGCGACTCTACCGAGTGTCTTAACAGCGGTCTTAGCAATCGATTTGAATGGTATGACACCGTTCTTAAGGTTCTCAGAGATCGTAGGTTGTCTATTCAAAACATCGTGTCTGGAAGCTCTAGTTGCAGCTCGTGATATACTTGGGAATAAACTGTCAACATCATCACTGCCAACGGTATTGTTTCTTCTCATCGCATGATATGCTTCTAAATCGTCTCTCAAGTTAAGGTTTTGATCAGATAACATGATGGCTCTATCGATGGAATTAGGTAAACCTCTATGACGACCTCTGATCAATGTTGCAATGATGACCAACTTGGAAAGTTTGGAAAATTGTCCACTGAATGATGCATTGGATGTAGGATATCCTAATGATAAACCAACTGTACCATATGCTGAAGTAACTTCAAACATAATCTGGAAAATTCCAAAATTTAAATCTCCAGCACGGATCCTACCACCTTCAACAATACAAATGATGAAAATAGCCAAGAATAAAAACCACAAATCGAATGATAATTGCTTTCTTAAATGTGTTCCGATAAACTTCAGTTTTGGTGCAGCATCAGCGTCTGCTTCTTCATCTCGATCATAAACACCTAACGATTGTTCTTCATAAACATTGGTTCTTCTCACAGAAATGGCAATTGGTAAGACAGAAATATACATCATGACCATATAACTCACTTGGATGGCAGGATGTAATGTGGCTAAATTGACAACATTGAAACCAGCAGTTCTGGTCGCAATGGATTGGAATAAACCAGCTAAAACTTGATATCCTTTAGGCAAGTATGATAACGTACTACTACCATAATCCAAAATAATGAACAAGATCCAATCGAACCCGTTCAAAAAGATAAGAACGGCAGTTAACCACCATGTTGGACCAGATGGGAACAATAACGTGAAACAACGTCTAGGATGATCTAACAAGAAACTGAGAGAATCATGCGTCATCGTCAACGGTCTAGTAAATAGCCTTAATGTCCAAATGATCAATCTTAAAAAAATAGGAAACCCGGTATTACCAATGACAATAAAGAATGCAGATGTGACTAAAATATATGCATTTTGTGCAAATAACATCATAGATGTGGAATTCAAAGAATATCCCAAATCATTGAATGAACTCATGGAATTGAAAAACGCCCACCATGTAGGAGAAATACCTTCTTCTCTAATCTGTGTCATATACTCCTCTTTAGTATCTGCAAATGCGACGAATATGATGATACCAGCAAGATGGAACCCGACGTAATACATAACTAACAATTTGGATAACAATCTCATCGCTTGATATTCAACACCACCTAATTCGAACTTTTGGTCTCCTGATAACGTGATGAATTTGGAATTTCTACCAACCGTTGGTTTCCAAGAAAGATAGTTTGTTGGTGCCTGTGCTGCATACTGCTCAACCAATTCTTCATCTGAAATTTCCGAAGGATCAGAAAAGGTCCTTCTTCTGGACATGTTCGTCAACGTTCTGCTGAAAAAACTAGGTCTTCTTTGCTTGTATGGTCTCTTGCGTGTATTATCATCATACTCTGCTTCATCATCGTCACTGTCGCCTTCTCCATTCTTAGGTTCCTTGCCTAATTCCTTTCTAACGTCAGTTTCAAAATTTGATAACATCTTCTTTGGAAATTCGGGGATGTGGATAGTGTGTGAACGTTCCATCTTCTTTAATTTTTGATTGATTTGTCTGTCATTAGTGGAAATAGGATTAAGTCCAGTGTTATCTGTAGTGTCGCCATCTTCATCGATTGCATCATCGTCGTCATCGTCTTCTTCATCGACATTGCTAAACGTACTCTTTGTTGGTGATAGAATACTCCGTTCAAAAACAGCAGGAACAGATAATGATCGTTTAGTTTTCTTTTCCTTTTTAGGAGCTTCGATGTCGAAACTTTGTGGCAGATGGAATGAGAAATCTTCTTTTTCCAATTCATCCAGCTCTTTACCCAGCAATTCTCTTTGATTCTTAACCATTTCCTTACTCCTCTCCTTTAACTTCTTTAGCTTCCTTTCTTTCAATAATTTTCTGTGTTTAAGACGATATCCAGGCAGCTTTCTCTTTTCACGCTTCGATTCTTCACGTTCTCTTGGTCCTTTGATTTTCAATGCTGGTCCAGACTCAATATCTTCATTCTTATTAGGGTTATTCTGTAACACTGATATAGACATGAATAAATCCCTTGGATCTATTTCTCTCTTCTTCTTTTTGGTAGGTTTTGGTAATTCACCGAACTTAATGTTCGGAGAGTTCACTGTAGGACTTGGTGTTGGATTCAAATTATTACTGGATGTGGCTTTAAGGTCTGGTATATTGTGGATATCTTCTGCAATTGCATTTGAATTTTCATTATCACTCTCTTCATCGTCATCATCATTATCACTGCTTTGCTCACTATCATCGTCTTCACTGTCGGTTCGAGTTTGATCATTGTCATTTGTAGTGTTATGCTCGGCGCCACTTTGGTGTGGTGAAACATCTGAATCGACTTCATCACTTGGTTCACTATAATGCTCTGTTTTATCAGGATTATGAGTAAAATAATCACTGTCAGGCACTTTTCTTGAAAAATAATCAGGTTCTTCACGCTTTTGCGAGAAGTAATCAGGTTCATTTTGTTTCTGTGAGGGCTTCGGTGCTTCTTGGAATCTAACATTCTCAAACCTTAGACGTGTTGGTGTCGTTCCATTGCTCATTGCAGTAGCAACAGAGCTCTTGTGGTTGTTTGCATTGATATTCGTATTGATATTGGTATCTTCGTCGATCTCATGATGGATGACAGTATCATTGAAATCTTCACTTTTGGGGGTATTCACTTTATCACTACGTTGTTCATTCGACAACCGATCCGTGCTCTTATTCATCAGATTGTTTTCAAATCTCCGCATTCTACTAGCCAAACCTTCGGATGCATTGTGACTATCGTAACCATTGACTCTACTTGAACTTGCATTTGTCATGGTTCTTGCATGCATGGTTTCTGTTCTTAAATTGGCAATGGTCATCGTTCTACGCATCTTGTATTGTTGAATTGATCTCTGTTTGATGTTATCGAATCTCTTCTCGTACCAATACAATCTCAAGAATGTTAAAGAACTATGAATGAAAATCGGCGTTGTGAACATACACACGACATAAACTGCGATTTGTTGATAAAGCTCCATGTTGTTCAGTTGTGTCGTTGCCAAACCACCCTGGGTGGATGCACCTGCTGCATACATCAATGCATCAACGTACTCCATATCCTTTGCTGGATATATGACAACCGACCCAATGATGACCCAAAACAAAATGTAAACGTAATGAGCAATGATAAAATTTGGAATCACTTTCTTGACCGCAGGGCCGCATACATCTTCGATTCTGTATATCACTTTTCTGATTCTTTCACCAAGTGAATATTTAAGGTTATTTAAGTTAATATGTGCGTCGTCCATTATGGTATTTGATCTATTGAAGTTGAAACCAAAGTGAGATCGTTGGTCAGTACCATGATTCTCGAGGATTTCTCCATCTGTATGAGGATGTTGCACTTTATGCTGTGTTTCACTGTCTGACAGGCTCTCCAATTCTCTTTCTGTAGGGTTCAGTACGTTGGCAGTATGTTTGAAATAATTGTTGATTTTATTAGGAATATGCAGTCTTACACTATGACGTCGTTCTTCGGGATGTTTGCTAATTTGTGGAGTCTCTATATCGCTGTTAGTTTCGTGTTTTTGATGATCAACATCCCCCGACATACTGTGTGTGCCGTTGGCCTTTGAGACTTTAGGATATGAGACATCCAAATCTTCGTCAATCGACGGCATATTTCCTTCGTTTGTTGACGTTTCAGGCGTTTCCGTCTCACTGTAATGCTCCATTTCTGTCATCTTTGTAGAGCCCTAACCGTTTATTGCCGGCTGATTCGATGTGACAAGGCCAGACTTAGTGAAACGAGTCTCCCGTGTGGTTTGCAATGGAACCCTTAATTCTCTGCCAGCAAAAACCCTCTGCTTCTGGAACTGTGGGTTGGCTGCAGAGAAAGATTCTGTCCGTCTCCATGGTCTCGAACCTCGGCCTCGGGCAGCATGAAAATTTCACGCTGATAACTTCCTAATCGGGAAGCTCTTGAAGACGCATTGTTGCACGTTTCTTCACAATTGAAAATTGAGTTCCCTTTTTTCTTGTCTCCCCGCAGAGGCCAGATCGTCAGTCCATCGATTTACATTACATTAATGGCCTATTGGTGCAATATCTACTGTACAGTTTTCGATTATCGATTCGGATTCACACATTACGACGAAGTGACTTTCGTTTCTCTAATACAAGTACAAAGTTCTATCTATACAATCTATCGTCTTTGTATGTTTCTTCTGATCCCGACAGTCTTACCGCCAACGACTCCATTACTGACACTTTCAGTAACATAAGGTGGACAGGCAATACCGAAATTCGACCAGTATGCACTCTTCTTGACAATCTGAGTCGAGTATATCTCATCCATGGGCAACTCTTCACGTCCTTTGATTAAGACGAGTTTTTCTGTATTCGATGCCAGTCTTTCTGCAAGCTTTTTCACATCGACAGGCGTGTACAAGTTAATCGTGTGGGCGGATGTGTCAACTGAATGAACTACACACAGCCCGTGTAATTTCCAGCTTGATGAAATAGACTTGATTGAGGATTCATTGATCACATTCGGATAGTTAGATAGACTTCTCATACTGCCGAACTGACTTAATTCCTTCACAGGAATAGCGACGAGTGCCATGTACTGACATTCCAAAGATTGCGGTACGTCTATAATACCCACACCCTGCGAATCGAATATCGAAACCCCGACAATCCCACTGAACGTACTCAACTTACTTATATCCGAGACAGAAGAGTATGAGACACGATATGGAGATTTGCACACCAATGGATTGAAATCGAACTTTCCAGAGACAAAGTCATAGTGCATATACGATAGTAATTTGAAGTTCCGGATGAACAGTGGTGAGTATCCGACCGATTGATTGTTAATCGATGGTAATTTTAAAACCTGTGTATTGTTTGCATTCCAGTTGATGTATCTGATGATATCTAAATCTCTCAATTCTTCGGAGAGCTGGACGAGATGCGATATGCTGATCGATGTGTTCACATGTGACAAGATCTCTGCTCCGAATCCCTTAACCCACCCAGGTGAGTTGATTAATGTGACTGTGTTTTTGGAGTCCGTGTTGATCTTAGCGAGTAGTTCGTCAAGTTGGTGTAAATAGTTCAACGGCTGGATATTCGGAGAATTAAAACCGTAGTATTTCACATCCGAGTCAGCAATGAAGTCAGACGACTGAATCGTTCCTAACAATGGCGCTTTGATCGTTGATAATGAGATACAACCAGGCAAACAGAATTCAGGCTGTCCAGGATCCATATCAAGGACTTGAATCTTTTGATCTGCGTTGTTTGACAAGAGTGTGTTTGCTAATAACTTCAAGAATGTAGACTTTCCCGTGTTTTTGTTACCGATTATCAAAACGACTGAACCGCCGCTGGAATCAACTGATATGTTGTTCAGATAATACTTCCACGATTCGGGGATAGATGTGGCGATCCTGTTTTGTTCAGGCTCTGAGAGGACTGTGAATGTGTATGCAGCGGAAGTTATGTTTTTCGATACTTGTTCAGAGGCATAGAGGTTCTTGAAATGTGGGTATAGCTGTTGTAAATCTGGCATGTTGTCGTTGTAATTCGATAATTTTAAGATACACGAGAATGACGTCTTGAATAATGGATTCGGCTGTGCATCTGAATTAACCGCTGGTTTGAGACATGGCAATGCGTTTAGATTGGAAGCGTTGATAGTCAACTCTTGTGATGGGTCTTGCAATATGTACGAGTCTATAAGTAACGAACCTTGAATGATACTTAGTTTGTACTGTCCTTTGATAACGAGTATATTCGATTGTTTCATGCCGATTATCACACTGCCGTCCTGGTAGATGGCATTTTCAGATGCAGATAATGTGAAGTTCGAGTTCAAGATGGGTGTGTATTGGTTACTGGACGAGCCGTAAGATGCAGTACCTGTTCCCAACCCCAAATCTATTGACAAGACCTGGTTCATTGGAGTGCTTGTCTGTTCCGAGGACTCATTTTCCGACTCCGAATCGGAGTTGTTCAACGCGGCAAAGGCGCTCAGACGTGCAGACATGGTGCTGGCTGTGGATGTGGTGTAGACACACTCTCTACACTCCAGTAAAGACACAACCACTAGTGGAAACTGAAATAGATCTCTGGGTGATAAAAGAAAGATGAAAATTCATGTCGCCGCTGACGTAAGCAGAAAAGGAGGGACTGCGTCGACCGACGCGCCGATCGACGCGGCCCCCTCTTTTCCCCCCGAAAACGCTCTCAGCCAATCAGAGAAGGGCACAATCTAATAGCGAGAAAATCAACCCACCAAAGAGGAAAAGTGCTTACGTGAGGAGAGCAGTGTCTTTCTCCCAGAGGGAGAGAGAGAGAGACGTACACACCACACAGGCTCTAACAGCCATTAAGCTTATTTCACTGCTCTCCACCAGATCCTTTGCTCCCCCTACCGTCTCCTCCCTCCCCTCCCTTCGGCTCCCTCCAACAACCACACATCACATCACACAATGGCTGACTACAAGTTACAAACCCCAGGTTTCGACGCAAGATTCCCACAACAAAACCAAACCAAGCACTGTTTCCAATCATACTTAGATTACCACAAGTGTGTTGCTATCAAGGGTGAAGACTTTGCTCCATGTAAGGTTTTCTGGCAAACATACTCCTCTCTTTGTCCAGGTGACTGGGTCACCACTTGGGACGAACAAAGAGAAAACGGTACCTTCCCAGGTGACTTATCCATTGAAAAGTTTAAATAAGTTATTTAATCCAAGTTCCACTCAGTACTTTATTTCTTCTTCTTATTATTATTACATTTAACAATTCATATCAACCCAAAAATAACCTACCTTACCTTATCATTCTTATAGAAGCTCAAGTTATATCTTAACCAAGAATTCAATACAACGCAATTATTTATTATTATGTCTAACACTATTACAAAATTTTTATAATTACAGTCTTCTTAATTAAATTAAGTATAATTTTTGAAACATCATAAAAAAAGTTACATTACTACTATATCATCAGTGTTCTCCAATCACGACTGTTGAACACTCCATCCCTGAGACACAAGGCTCTTGTACTTGCTCACATATTTGACAGGCAATTCCTTGTGTCCGTGTAGATTCATGTATACGTACATCACAGGTACTTTGATCAACTTATCAACCTTTAACACCTCTTCGATGATACTCTTCTCGTATAACCCGCCTGGTGCATCCTTCTTGCCGCCTTTCTTCTTGCTCTTTTTAAGATCTCGGCTGATTAGATGTTCAATTAACGTGTAATCAATAAAATTGAGTTGCGTGTAGTTCATCTTCATTTTATCCTTGCTCACAACTTCGCCATCAATGACAATCTGTCCATACTCTTCAAGCTTGGCTATATTCAGATTCTCAAACG
This sequence comes from Pichia sp. NRRL Y-27261, assembly GCA_030569835.1. Classification (NCBI taxonomy): domain Eukaryota; kingdom Fungi; phylum Ascomycota; class Pichiomycetes; order Pichiales; family Pichiaceae; genus Pichia; species Pichia sp. NRRL Y-27261. The sequence goes on from JAJMLU010000001.1 coordinate 50,722, forward strand.
CATCACTCTTCTTCTCTGTGTCTTGTAGCTGTATTATCTTTTGTTTCACAATTTCCACTATAGTGATCATCTTTTGAATGCATTCTCCATCATTCGCAATAAATATCACTTCTTTGCTTTCGGTTTTCTCATCCTGTAAATACTTCAATATCTGATCCAACTTCTTATTGATCTTGGAATTCTTATTTATCACAGAATACAATACCTTATCCTTGTATTCATTGTATACTTTCCCCTCAACCATTTCTAAATTGAAACATTCTTGGAGGTCGATGTTTTGTGAATATTTCACAAACGAGGTGTTTTGAGAAGCTGTTTTTTGTGTCACCACAACGTCCTCTTCTTCCACTTGGTCGATAGTTCTCTTCATAGCCATGGTGCCTACTCAACTGTCCCAAGAAAAACACCTTAATGCACACCCATTCAACGTAAAAGTCCTGATAAATCAAAAAAATATCAAAATTCAAAATTTGAATTTCTCGATCCTCACCTCTGCATAATACGTGTCCATCCATCAATCTTAATCAACACTACATCTTCTGCTGTAGCAAGCTTGACATTCACACGATTGTAGTAGATACACACACCAACGGGGAGTTGCATACAACCACACGATGTCATTGATCTTATCCACACAGACCCTCAGGGTAAGGCAAATCGCCAACTTGAAGAAAATGCTTCATTTAAACGTCGATGTCGATAATGAATTATTGTCTTCAACATCAACAGCAACACCTGCTGAAAGTGATTTGATTTGGAAAGTCTTAATCTTGGACACCAAATCAACAGCCATCGTCTCATCAGTTTTGAGAGTCAACGACTTGTTGGAATTCGGTATAACTGTCCATGCATTGATCAACCAGCGAAGAGCTCAATTACAAGATGTTCCAGTCATTTATTTTGTTGAACCAACAACTGAAAATGTCGCCACTATCATTAGTGATTTAGAAAATGATCAATATTCTCAATTTTACATCAACTTCACATCCAACTTGAACAGATCCCTATTGGAAGAATTTGCCAAGAAGGTTGCAATGACAGGTAAAGCAGATAGAATCAAGCAAGTCTATGATCAATATATGGATTTCATAGTTACTGAACCAAATCTCTACTCTTTAGATTTGAAGGATATCTATTTCAAGTTTAACAACCCAAAGACCACAGAAAACATCATCAACGAAAACATAGAACATATCGCCAATGGTATCTTTTCATCAATCCTGACAATGGGATCCGTACCAATCATTAGATCAAATAAAGGTGGACCTGCAGAATTGATTTCTCAAAGATTAGATGAAAAGTTAAGAGATCATGTTATAAATACCAGAAGATTGCTGATGAACAACCCTAACTCCTCTGCAAGCTCTACAAGCAATGCTAATAATGATAAGGCCGTTTTGATCTTATTGGATAGAAATGTTAATTTATCTTCTATGTTTGCACATTCTTGGATTTATCAATGTATGGTTTCTGATGTTTTCAAATTAGAAAGAAATACCATCAAGATTGAAAAGAAAATAAGCGAAGATAAAACAGAAGTTAAGAAATTTGATATCGAACCAAAAGATTTCTTCTGGAATTCTAATTCTTCATTACCATTCCCTGATGCTGTTGAAAACGTTGAAAAGGAGTTAAATAAATATACCAGTGATGCAAAGACAATTACTGCAAAGACAGGTTATTCATCCATCCAAGATATCGACGTCAACGACCAAGCTGATACCCAACATATCCAAGAAGCTATCAAGTTGTTACCTGAATTATCACATAGAAAGAATATAATCGATATGCATATGACTGTTTTATCCGATTTAATCAAAGAATTGGATTCCAAACACTTAGATGCATTCTTTGAAATCGAGCAAAACTTAAACGATCCAAAGGTTCAAAAGCAATTCTTGGATCTTTTATCAGATAACTCCAAGGCTGACAATTCTCAAGATAAATTAAGAACTTATATCATACTTTATCTTTCATGTGATTTACCAAAATCGTTCTGTGATGAATGTGAATCTAAATTATCCAGTTCTAATATCGATTTGAGCCCATTACAATACATCAAGAAGGTCAAGGAATTCAGTAAGATGACCGAAATGTCACTATCTACACAAACCAACTCTAATAACGATTCTTCTTCTTATTTAGGTAACAATAATGCATTATTCTCCAACTTATCATCCAAATTGATCAACTTGACCGATGGTTCCAGTAAGTTGAGTGAAGGTTTCGGTTCTTTAGTCAGTGGTATTAAGAAGCTCTTACCAGAAAAGACTCATTTGGCAGTTACCAATATAACAGAATCTATCATGAATCCAAACCAAGCGAATACAAATTACTTGAAGGTTACCGATGATTATCTTTATTTCGATCCAAACATCACCAGAGGTGCGCATTCCAAGCAACCAAAACGTAAGACTTATAACGAAGGTATGGTTTTCGTCGTTGGTGGTGGTAACTATTCTGAATATTCCAATTTACAAGATTGGTGTAACGATTGGAATGTTAAACAAGGTACTTCTAATGGTTCTGTCAATGGTAACAGTCCTACAAAGATGGTTTGTTATGGATCTACTGAGATTTTAACAGCCACCGATTTCATCAAAGAATGTTCCGAATTGGCAAATTAGTATAACAATCAAAAACCCTGTTTTTAATTTTATAAGCATCTTAATAATTGTAAATTTTTTTCAAAATTATATTAACGAAGTGTTTAAATTCTTTTTTAATTATACAGATAAATATTTAATTTATGTAAATTACATTACAAATAACCTTGACTTTGTTCTAAAACCTTTGTACTACGTTGAGCATCCAAGAACAACAATTGACATTCTTCGATATCTTCAACATTGACTTCCTTTCTGGAGTTGATTTGGGCCAATATGTTAGCTGGTGATAATAATTGTAAAGAGTATCTCAAAGAAGAAGTGGTGGCAACTGTGGATATCTTGTCTAATGCTTCGTTGGATAATATGATACTTTCAACCTTGGATCTCTTCAAAATAATGTTCTTGATTTCATCATAGTTGTATGGAGTAGTTTTAATGATTAATAATCTATCGATTAAATCTGGTGGGATACCATGTGGAGATTTTATATCTTCTGCACCTCTGACGGTAGTTAAACCTCTGTTTGAAGCTAAGATGACGATTGGAGCAATATTGGATTCTAAAGCTCTGTTTAAGTATGTGAAACATTCGATATCTAACATGTTGACTTCATCGATGAATAAAACACCAGGAACTAATTCGGCAACACCTTGATCGATATATTTAGAAACCATTCTGTTGACTTCGGATCTTAACTTTTCGGTGATTTCAGTTTTACGTGGCTTTAACAATTGTCCCATCATCGAAAGAATATCTTGTCCACCTTGTGGTCTTGCATTGGCAATATCTAAATCGTGTAATGTAATATCTTGAACAATTTCCTTCTTCTTGTGGACTTCACCCTTTGGTAATGGCACGTATTCTTCAGCTTCCAAATCGAATTCGGTAGCGTATGCATCGGATCTACCGACTCTCTTAACAACACCAGAGTTTGCTTCAATGTAAATGACATCACCAATAGAAACCTTTTCTTTTTGAATGGATTCGTAGATAGATGGATCTAATTTCAAGTTCTTAGTACCCTTGGATGTCTTTAAACCAATCAAGACGTGCTTGATGGTCTTACCGTAGCCGCCTAATGGGTTTTCTGCTTCTTCAGGAGTCAATTCAACGATTTCACCTTCGTAAACTTCTTTAGTTTCCTTGATTCTTAAACCAATGGCTTTTCTGAAATTTTCCATCAATGCTTCAGTCTTCTTGACTTCGACGGAGTACAATTCGGAACCGACAATCGGGCAGAATGGAACCTTTGGACCTAATTCTTGAGAAACAGCCAATGCTAAGGCGGTCTTACCAGTACCTGGACCACCGGCAAGTAAGATGGCTTTACCACTCATTTTCTTTGATTTGATCAAATCGACAACGATACCACACGCTTCACGGGCCTCCTTCTGGCCAACGAAACCGTCGTCGATTTGCTTGGCTGCTCCGTGTTCGTCCAAACCGAGACCTTTGATGTGTGTGTGTGCTGCAGTTCTACTGTCTTTGGTGACTGTGGAAGTAACATTTGCTGTATTTGTTTGTTCTGATTTCTCAACCGCTGGGGCTGGGGTTATAGGGACAACGGCGGCGTCAGACATGGATGGGAGTGTGGATGTGTGTGTGGAGTTACCTAGTGGGTGGAGAGGGGCAAATCAGAGCTCCTGTGGGTGTACGACGTGCTCTTACTTACAACAGTTGGTGTCTCTAGTCTTAACTTAATGTGTGTCGAGTGGAAGCGTTCGCCCTTTGCGTGGGCAGTGGAAAATTCAAAATTTGCCGCTTAACTTTTTTTGCTGGTGTTTCCCCAATTTCACCATCCTTGCCGCCACTTCTTCTTCCTGGCTATTATCTCCCTCTTTGGGCTACTGTCCCTGGGTCGCATATCAAATATCCAATCAACACAGTGATTGGATCAGAAATGTTGTTAAGAATGTCTAATTCTAATAGACGCCACATCCTTAAGAGTTAAATTATCATCGTCACCGGTAACGTCCATGTTGTCAGCACCACTATAAGTAGCATCAATATCTGCACTAGTCCCTTCCTCATTGAAAAAATCATCGTCATCAGAATCCGAGTCTGCAACTGCATAGGCAAATTCCTTAGTGAAATTGGATTCATCAATTGGAAATAACTTGTTCTTCATCTTGAATTCTAGAACAGACTTACCATCTTTTGAATAGTACATTTTTCCATTGAGAAGAAAGCTTGATAACCATCCTTGAGCAATCTGGTTAAAGAGATAATGTTTCTAGGAGCATCCTTAAGAGTTAAGTTTGGATGCATATAGATATTACCGACACAGGAAGTGATTCAGCATTATGCAAATAATAAATTCTAGCCGGATCAGTTCTGATATTGAAAAGTCTGAACCGATTGTTGGTAATGTGAACAGTAGCACCACTGTCGATAATAAAATCTCTTAAAACCTTCGTATAACCAACTGAAAAGATAGCTCCTGCTCTTGAGTCATCAAAGATACCTAAGTAAGCTTCTTCGTCTTCAATCTTGATGTAAGTTCTGGACTTGTCATTGATGTCGTCATCAACAATGTCTCTAGGTGACATATCCTGAGCAGCAAGATTTTCTGATTGAAATCATAGATGTTCATTGTTTTCATAAAGCTGACCACGTCTTTTCTTGGAATGTTAGCAATGAATAGGTAACTGGAGAGAAGCTCAATAGCAGGAATGTAATAACCAATGATGTTTAGAGCCTTGGCGAGATCTTCTAGCTTTGAATTTGATTCAATGAGTAATAAGAGTTTCTTAATCAAGATGACATCGGTAACACCATTATTGTTTGATAACAAGGCATTTAATTCAACGTAAAAATTGATACGGTTGCTTTGATTGTCCACCATGTCAGTAACATTTGAGCTAAAGTAAGTTCTAATGGCTAAGACTAAGAATCTTCCAAACACAATTGGTTGTTGGCCCACTAAGTTGATAGCTGTGAAGAACTCCTTTAGGTTAACTGCTTGTATTTCATCAGCGAATTCTAAATCAAACCATATTTTGAATATATGCCATTCGAGTGATTCTTCGTTTGGCTTATTCTTGTAAAGCTTTAAGATCTTCATGCATCTTTCGAAAGAGCTTTCGGATAAATCGCCGTTGAAATGAATTGCACTTCTATCTGGGTCGTATGTGGTACTGAACGCTGTTGACATTTCATTCATATTTGTTCAATGGTACTTTAAAAGATTGGAAATCAAACAACTTTTGTCTAATGTGGTAAATATCTACTTCTTCTTTCCAATTAGTTGGGAAATACATCACTTCAGACCTTCATAGTTGTGTAAATACTTATCTTCTGAGCAAATATCTGTATAAATTGTCTTCTGACATTTTTGTAAATAATCTAGTTCTTTTGATCTTTTATAGAGTGTTGACTCTTTATCAGCAGTAACACTTCGATATTAATTGTCGTTTCTTGAATAAATAGGTCTATAGAGATTGATTTTACAAAATGTCTATAAATAAGGATCACGAGAGGAGGACGCAATTACACTTCACCCTTAAAAGCATAGAAACCTGGTTTTCTAGCAACGTTGAACTTCATGTAAGAACCATCGACTCTTTCACCTTGGTGATTACACCAAGCTTCAACAGTGTCGAGAGGCTTGATTGGACCGACACCCTTTGGAGTGCCGGTCAAGATGACATCACCTGGATGTAAGGTCATGATGTTGGACATCTTAGAGATGAATTTGTGAATTGGGAAGATCATCAAATCTGTTAAATCACATTGTCTGTGGTCGTCATTGACCTTCAAGTTCAATTCGACGGCGTATGGGTCGACGATCTGGGACTTAGTGATGAACTTGGACAATGGCATGAAGGTGTCGAAACCCTTACCGATGGTCCATGGTAAACCCTTCTTCTTAGCGGCATCTTGGACGTTTCTTGCCGTCATGTCGATAGCAAGTGCATAACCGTCGATAGCGTCGATAGCGTCTTGTGGACCGAACTTCTCTGGGTCCAAGTTCTTCAATTCTCTGCCGATAATACAAGCTAATTCGACTTCGTGGTGGACTTCGACGTTTTCAGGAACTAAGATAGGACCTTCACCTTCGATGATAGCCGAAGAGCTTGGCTTGAGGAAGAAAAATGGTTCTGCTGGTTTGGCGTTGTTGAGTTCCTTGATGTGGGCCATGTAGTTCCGGCCAATACAGAGGAACTTTCCGGCGTGCTTGATGTAGCTGAAAGGCATGGTTGCTGCTGTGTGTGGTGGATGCACTCTCTGCTGGATTCTCTTCCACCGGTGTCCAGTGCCGACTTCCCCAGATGGACAACACGGGCAGACGGCCGTCCTTTTAAAGGCGGCAGCGGCGGCAGCGCGGTTCCTCGGAGGAGAGATCGGAGTATCTTCTGGGTGGTTGTTGAACCACCTTTTCGGATGCCACGGTTGGTGGATGGCGTTGCAGGGGATCTCTGGCGGCGGGGTGGTGGTGCGTGGTGTGTAGAGGTGGTGGTGGTTACTTGGTATTATACAGTTCATAGCTAGGAGGTGAAAATGGTATATATAGGGGTTATGGGTGGTGGTGGGTTCAGTTGCTGTTGGAAAGACGACCCTCTCTTTCGATCGCCTTGTTCGTCGTGTGTGCAACTGCTGCCGCAACTGCAGCCTGGACGTTGCTGCTGCTGCCGTTGAAGAGCTGTGGGACCTCCTCCATCTTGATGCTTTCCGGGTCCTGGTGTGCCTGCGGGATTTGCGAGACGTAGTTGGTCGTGTTCAAGACGGTGTTCAGATTCTGGATTCCGCCAACTTGCTCAATCAGCTGGCTGCAGTCACGATGCGCAAATAGGATTGTACGGAGTGTCAGAGCATGTTCACGCAATGTGCCCACCTGTTCACGTAGAATCTCGTTCTCTTTCTTGTATTCGTCCAAATCCACCTTCATGGTCTCGATCATTTCCTTCTTTCTCATTCTACACTTAGAAGCGGCGACTCTGTTCCTTTCAAGGAAGTTTTGTCTCTTTTCTTCTTCAGTAGCTCCGTTCTTTCTCTTCTTCTTAGTGGCAGGCGTGGAAGTATTAGTAGCAGCGGCCGGCGACTCTTCTCTGAGAGGGGTATCCTGTATAGACGACGGATTTGTATCTGGATACTCAGGTTGAGAAGTTTCGATCTTAACAACGTCAGCGTCGGTTTTGGCACGTTTAGCACCTTCCTTTGTTTCATTCGAGGCACGCTTCTTCGACTTCTTGCCCTTTTCGGATGCAGCTGCAGCAACGTTATTAGTAACAGGGTCTAGTTTGTCAGGAACTGCCATTTGTGGCTGTTGTTGTTGTTGAGGTGGCAATTGTTGATGCATTTGTGGGATATTTGGTTGTACAGTGGTGTCTAAATTGGATAATGCATTCACGTCCATCGTGCCCAGAGTTGGGATGGTCAATCCGGAGAGACCGGTTGAGAGAGGTTTGTCGGTGGTCATGCCGTTCATGTTTTGCAGTGGCAGACCGGATGGACTCATTTGGATGGCTGGGTTGGGGGTCATGGATAAGTACGAATACAGAGAACTGTTTTGGAACATGCCTGGACCCGGTGTCAGACCAGTACGAATAGAGCTTTCGTTTGGTGTCAAGCCAGATCGTTTGTCGTTCATCATGTAGTTGTACATTTGTTGCTGTTGTTGGGCGTTTGCGTTTGCATTGACGCTGTTATTTGCTAACGAAGGATCTTGCATCTGATGTTCTAACAACTGGTTCTGTGCATTTGGATCCAATGCAGACGAGTCAACGGTGATGACGGGAGTTTTCACATTTGGATCCAAAGGCTTGCCATTCTGTTGGTTTTGCTGTAATTGTTGAATTTGATTTTGAAGATGCATGAAACTCTTGTTTTGTAGCTGTTGCTGTTGTTGCAATTGTTGTTGTGTGATGGCCAAGCTGTTTGGAGACAATGCACCCAAGGACGCCATGGTCAGCGGTGCCACTTGTGCTTGCATTTGCTGAGGTTGTTGCTGTTGTTGTGGCTGACCTGTTTGTCCTGCTTGCTGCTGTTGACTCTGCAGACCTGGAGTTAACGGGAATAGGGAGTTCCAGATACCAGGAGTAGCAATGAAGGAACCACCGCCTGGAGAAATGAAACCTGGAAGCGGAGGCAAGACGCCAGAGGCGAATCTTTTGGTTCCACCTGGAGTCAGAACAGGAGGAGACATGGCGGTGCCTTCTAAACGGTGTGAGAGGTTGAAAGACACGTTATTTGAAGACTGTTTCTGCAGTAAAGGTGGACTCGTGCCATTATTGGAGAGACCCGAATTATTTGCAGAGTTGCCGATCGAGTTATCGTGTTTTGCCAGTCCGGCGTTCTGGAGTTGTTTGTTCGTGTGTTTGTCATCATCGTTCTGGGCAAACGATCTTTCGAATGGATTTGGTTCCAAGTCTAGAGTTTTCGTGTTGGAGAAGGTGTTGACAACATCAGGATTGGACCGGGAGTTGACGTTGGAGATGTTATTGACGATGTTTGCTGTGGTTGGTAACGACATTTGTGTGGTGTGTGTATGGAATTTGCTTTTGTAGCCGGGAAAAGAAAAGACTGGATGGATGTTATGCAGCGGTTGTATATGTGTTATGAAATAGAGATGGTCAGAGTGGAAAGGAGTGTGCAGCCTGTGGTGGAATGGATTGGTAATCAAAGCAGAGGACGTGTGTACCGTGCAGTGTGACGTTCTTCAGTAATGAATGGATGGCGGTGTATGAGAGTATATAATGTCGAATGGCCTTTGAATTATCCGATTAGATTAGATTAGATTGGCTGAGATCAGAAGTACCAGATCACAGGGAGGGAAGGCGACGATAAGGGGGACTAGTGTGTGTCTGTGTGGAGAGGGCCGCTGTGTGGTAGCTGTAGCGGGGATGGGTGAATGGGAGGAGGGTGTGGATTGTGGACGGGTCGGGATGAATAAGGTACGGCCTGGCAGGTGTGGATGATCCGGTGCCAGACGGCCAACACTGCCAGTCACAGAGAGACGCACATTACATCATAATGATCATCTTCAACTCTTTCACTTTTCACTTTTCAGTTTCCAATTTCACAACAACAACGCCACGGGTGGCGCAGTTGTGGGAGGCGCAGGTGCCGCGTCGATCGACGCACAGCTTACGTCAGCGGCCGCCAGTTCCCCGTCCCACGTTTTGCCCTGCCCGTCTGGCCTGTTGCAGCCTGATAACTACAGGAGGCTCTGTTCTGAGCTCTGACACACCCATTGCACACTCCTTCTTCCACTAAACACACCCATTCCACACACAGCACAACACCAATGGCAGCAGACAGAGGAGAGGAACATCCACTTGTCCCAATTGACACCGCCAGCCGGCCAGAAGACGCACATGGCCTCTCGTTGACCCCGGTCCATGCACAAAACTACTGTGCCATGTACGGAGTTGGTGGTAAAACCTCGTTCTTCGGTCCCGACATCCCTAAGCCAAACAACATCCCCGCCCAGAAACTCTCCCTGACAGACTACTCCACCCTCATCGAGATCTGTGGTGACTCTTGGAGAGACACAGACTACGCCTGCTGTGACACCAACCAATTGTCCCAATTGAAGACCAATCTCGCCAAAGTTGATCCAATGATTGCTTCCTGTCCTGCGTGCAAGGAAAACTTTTACCAATTGTTTTGCCACTTCACATGTTCTCCCAACCAATCGCAGTTTGTAGACGTGCTAGCCACCAAAGACTCCACCTCCGGTCAACCGATCGTCGATGACTTGAACTACTACATCGATCCAGACTTCGCCTCCCCATTCTTCGACTCGTGTAAGAGCATAAAGTTCGGTGCAACAAACAGTTATGCAATGGACCTCATCGGTGGTGGTGCACAAAACTACTCCGACTTTTTGAGGTTCTTAGGTGATAAGAAGCCAGAAATCGGCGGCTCGCCATTCCAAATCAACTTCAAATACACTTCAGATCTAAACAATATTACTCTCCTCAACATAGACTCAAAGGCATGCAATGATTCAGACCCGAAATTCGCTTGTGCCTGTTCCGATTGTCCACAGGTGTGTCCATTGCTTGATGAATTACCACACCACGGAGAAACATGCCAAGTCATGGGAATATCATGCACTTCATTCTCCATATTAACAGTCTATTTCTTCATTTTGATTGCATACTTTATCACATCCTTCATAATACGCCTAAATAACAAAAGAAAGTCCAACCAAGCATTCTTCACAGACGATAACGACGTCTTAGAGACGTCCATCTTACAATCTCCAAATTCACCTGATTTCAATCCAGACTTATCATTCTCCTCCCAAAATACCCTGAATTTGGTATCTCTCCATTCAAGAAAATCATACATCGTGAACAACTACTTGGAAAAGAAGTTCTACAAGCTCGGCTACTTTTGTTCCAGCTATCCGAAATTCGTCCTTTCGGTGACAGGTGCTATCGTCGTGATCCTCTCGTCGTTTATGTACTTCACAAAGATCGAAACCAACCCGGTGAATTTATGGGTCAGTCCGTCCTCAGATGCTTATATCGAGAAGCAAAAGTTTGATGAAAGTTTTGGTCCATTCTACAGAACACAACAAATCATCGTGAAAAACTCCACCGGTGATTCCATCCTCCAAAATTATGATTTCATCCAATGGTGGTTCGAAAAGGAATCTCAAATAGTGAACCTCGTCTCGAGTGTCACTATCGGCGGTGAAGATATTCAAGTTACATACGATGATATTTGCTTCAAGCCATTAGAAGAAACATGTATCCTTGAAAGTTTCACTCAATATTTCGATGGTGATTTGAATAACCTTCCTGAAGATTCATGGAAAGGGCAAATCGAAAAGTGTGCCAATTCCCCAGTTGAATGCTTACCAAGTTTCCAACAACCATTGAAGAAATCGCTCGTTTTTGGTGGTAACACATCTGAGGTCTTATCATCAGAAGCGATTGTCGTCACACTCTTGAATAACAACAATAACGATATCGAAAGTGAACAAGTGGTAAAGGCATCACATTGGGAAACCCTCCTCGAATCATTCTTACTAAACAATATCACTACAGAAGCAAAGAAATATGGCGTTGAAGTCAGTTTCATGACCGAGATTTCTTTAGAAAAGGAATTGAACAAGTCCACTAATACAGATATCAGAATCGTTGTTATTTCGTATCTCGTCATGTTTGCTTATGCTTCGTACGCATTATCGATCAATCAAAACAACTATAGTAATAACAATGACCATATAACATTCATCAACTCTTCCTTCATCACTCCATTCGGCAAGATTTCAAGCAATAACTTCATCTTGAGATACTTGACAAAGACGAGATTCTCACTTGGTTTGATTGGTATTTTGATTGTCTTGTTTTCCGTGTTCCTATCTGTCGGATTCTGGAGTTTGTTTGGCTTGAAGGTTACGTTGATCATTGCTGAAGTGATCCCATTCTTGATTTTAGCCGTCGGTGTCGATAACATTTTCTTAATCTGCAATGAATTTTCAAATATCCAAAAATTGACAGTGACTAGTTCAATGGAACTGAATGAAAAAATCGGTAAAACCATGTCAAACATTGGTCCAAGTATTTTATTGAGTTCGTTATGCCAATTCATTTGTTTCATATTGGGTAGCTTTGTCAGTATGCCAGCAGTTAAGAATTTCTCACTCTACATCTCTGTTGCGATCATCTTCAATGCTTTGCTACAAATCACCGCATTTGTCTCAATTCTAACATTGGACCAGCACAGAATTACAGAAGGTAAGTTGGATTTATTATCGTTCATCAAAGTCGAATATGACCCAGTGTCGTTACCTGCCAACACATCCGATCTTGAAAATTCCGAAGACTTGAATAATAGCCTTGCGCAAATGTTAAATGAAAGCGATAATAACGATACCGGCATGATTAGAAACTTCTTCAAGAATACATTTGGTCCGATCATTTTCAAACCTGAAATCAGAAACACCATCTTGATTATCTTTTTATCCATTTTTGGTATATCTCTCTCATTGATTCCAAATCTGAAACTAGGATTGGACCAGAGAATCGCATTGCCTTCCGACTCTTACATGATTGACTATTTCAACGATATCTACGAATACCTCGATGTTGGACCTCCTGTTTATTTCATCGTTGAAGATATAGACGTGACTACTAGAGCTAACCAGAGACAATTGTGTAGTAAGTTCACTACATGTGATGCGTTCTCCCTCGTGAACATTATCGATCAAGAATTCGTCAGGGCTAATGAAAGTACAATTGCCGAGCCTGTTGCTAGTTGGATCGACGATTTCTTGCTTTGGTTAAACCCACAATTATCCGAATGTTGTCTATTAAAGAAGAATTCCCCAGAAAAATTGTTCTGCCCTCCATTCTCATCACCTAGAATTTGTGATAGTTGTTTTGCCGACCGGAAATGGGATTACCAGATGCACGGGTTCCCTAAGGGTGAGGAATTCATGGAGTTTTTCGAAGCTTGGATCGATGCACCTTCATATCCTTGTCCATTGGGTGGTAAGGCACCATACTCCAGTTCTGTGTATCTTGTCGAGGGTGAATTGAAGAGAACTGCGTTCAGATCATCACATACACCACTAAGATCACAAGACGATTTCATCTCTGCATACCATAATTCATTGAGAATCGTCAGCGAAGTGAAGGAACACCACCAGGACATGAAGTTGTTTGCGTACTCTCCATTCTACATTTTCTTCGTGCAGTACGAAACTATCAGAAGGTTGACGTTTGCCTTGATCAGTATTGGTTTGGTCTTTGTTGGTTTGATCATGATGATCTTGCTCGGGTCGTTGAGAAACTCTCTCGTCTTTGTCGCCAATTTGGTGTTGATCATTGTGAGCATCCTCGGCTGGATGGTCATTGCCGACATCTCTCTCAATGCGGTCTCTCTCGTCAACTTGTTGATCTGTCTCGGGTTGAGTGTCGAGTTCTCCGTGCATTTGTTCAAGCATTTTAACTTCAACGAGACACAAACGGAAGGTCCACGAGACGGATACAAGCGAAGCAGGGCATACGGCTCCTTATCCTACATCGGCTCCACCACACTAGGAGGCATCACGTTGACGAAGTTGATCGGTATCGGGGTCTTGAGTTTCACTAGAAGCAAGATCTTCCGGGTTTACTATTTCAAGATGTGGGCCGGATTGATCATCATTGCGTCCCTGCACGCGTTGATTGTGGCGCCTATCTTGTTGAGTCTCTTCGGCAGCACGTCCGTCTACGGCAAGAGCAAGTGGAGCAAGGTGATCAACGATGACATCCTCCGCCGCCAGCGGGACGTCCTGCACTAGGCGTGTGTGTACAATTAAGTAAGTAAAAGTAAGCAAAAACAGTAAACTGCAAACCCATTCGAAAAGGCAGATGGGCGAGCCCTCCGGCGAGCCTGAAATTTTGCATTTTAGGGAGAAAAATTGGCGGGGAAAATCGAGAAAAGAGAAAATGTGAAATTTACTCACTGTGGTTGGAGGAAGGAGAATCTGGTGAAGGTGAAGAGAAGAGGAGGGAGACAGGAGACAGAGACAGGACTCTGGCGGCTGGACAGCAGATCATCGCAGACACGGCACACACATACACAGGCACAGACACAGCGGCAAGGGACAGAGAGACACCCTGCATGACATCGTCCACAGACACACCCATATAGCACAGATTCCAGCGTTCTTCATTCTCCACGAGGAACATTAACCTATCCAACTACACTCCAGAATCAACACAAGAACAGCACTTTATCCACTAGAATACCGCCATCTGGGACACTCCACCACATCAGAAACACCGTATTTCGTCAAATGTTCCCAAACACCATGTTTTCTCCACTAAAATCCACACAAACTATACCACATTCTCATCCACATTCACATCCGCCTACAGACTCGACGCCTCAGGGAGGTAACGGCTCTGCTGGCAGCAGTGGAAGTGGCAACCCTACAGATACTACAAACACAGCTTCCACCAATACCTCAAACACATCAGACTCTGAATCAGAACATATACCACCAATATGGCAATGTGCCGTTGCTGGAGGGTTTGGTGGTCTTATAGGTGACTCGACTATGCATTCACTAGACACCGTCAAGACCCGACAACAGGGTGCATCACACATGGCCAAGTACCGTAGCACATGGACGTCCTACAAGACCATCTTCCTCGAAGAAGGTGTCCGTCGTGGGTTGTACAGTGGTTACAGTGCTGCCATGCTCGGATCGTTGCCATCGTCTGCAGTGTTTTTCTTAACATACGAAACCATCAAACGTTATCAGATCAACGAATTAGGCATACCCGAAACTCCAGCGTTCTTAGTTGCGGGATTCGTGGGTGATTTCTTCTCGAGTATATTCTACGTTCCAACAGAAGTCCTGAAAACGAGACTACAATTACAAGGTAAATACAACAACCCACATTTTAATTCCGGTTACAATTACAAAGGCCTCATAGATGCAGCGATGACAATCGTCAAGACAGAAGGACCAGGAACGTTGTTCTATGGTTACAAGGCCACACTGACTAGAGACTTGCCATTCTCTGCATTACAATTCACATTCTATGAAAAGTTCCGTCAATTGGCGTTCGACTACACTAAATCCGAAGACGATTTCGATACATACAAGAAGACCGAAGCTAAATCACTACCGTTATACGCAGAATTACTAACGGGTGCAGCTGCCGGTGGTTTGGCCGGTATCATGACCACTCCATTGGATGTTGTTAAGACCAGAATGCAAACACAAAACGGAACTTCGGGTTTAATATTGAAATCTAACTCCATCATTGCAAGTTTGAAAACAATCTATACTGCACAGGGGTTCACCGGGTTGTTCTCTGGTGTTGCGCCACGTTTCGTGTGGACCAGTATGCAAAGTTCGGTCATGTTACTCTTGTATCAAGTCTTCTTGGGTGCCCTTACAACAGGTGAAATAGCCCTTGAATGATCATCATCGCCAAAACACAACTTGTTATTTATCTATTAAGTCATCATTATTATTTTACTATTATATTCATTCCACCAAGCCAAACATGTTATCCATAATAAAAACAGGAAAAAAAACAGCAACATTCACTAAAAAAGTTTGTCAATTATATATTTAGATCAACGAATCCTATACATATCGAAAAAAATCACAATCCCGCTTAACGGTTTTAACCCAATTGCATTCAGTTGCTACTCTGTACACTTCTAATAGACTTATAAAGACCCATTTAGAGAATTAAGTTCACCATTTAACCTTTTATAAATTATCTAATTAAACAAAAGTTATTATAAACCCAGCACTCAACAACGCTCGAAAACTCTATATAGTCTTGGCAAACTGGCAATCTCTATAACGTCACGGACTAGATTGTCTGTAGCTAAGAACTTACGTTTCACGATCGGCATCAACAGATTTTCAAGACAGTCTCCAATTTTTGTCTTCCGATTTTGTGCATTTTCCACGTCGTCATAAATAGACTCAGGAACGTAGAATAGCGCTAGCTGCCGAAGTATTCCGCCTAAACATTCCTTCTCGTCATTCCAGTTAACCTTCGAGATGACACGGAACAAAAATAAACTCAATTTGTTCCAACTTGGTATATATCTCTTCACTAACAATGGCAAACTCTTGAGTTTTGGATTGGCTTCGTCGGTAACATCTAATTCCATACTGTAGTATTCTTCCCACATTTCACGCATCTCCACAAAGCACGTCTGGACAGATTCGTCAAGATCTGGCAGTTCGGTGACTTTGTTTTGCTTACAGTAGTTTGACACGAATCCTTCACTCTCGTAAATTTCAGTCTTGATTAACTTCTTGATATCTATACCTTCTTCATTCATGATCTCGATCTTACCAAACGCCGCAAAATCAGCAAGGCCAATATGGTAGAATAAATCGGCACATAGACTGGCATAATCAACAAGATAGAGTCTCACGTCGTGTTGAATACAGCAGAGTCTCTTTTCATAATCGACTATCCCGACATATGTGTGTTGTGCAAACAACTGTGTGAGTTGTCGATTTCCATGTTCTTGTAGTTCCTGTCTTAATGCTCGTATGGATAACAACGTCATTGGTTTTCTCGTTTTTTCAACAGTGGTTGTTTCTAAAATAGTCGACGAATCAACGACGTCTGGAATATCCACTGGTTCAGAAGATACATCGTTGCCATCAACTTTTGTTGGTGAATCCAGTAGAATTGAGGATGAAGATGTATTGCTGCGTGCGGAACGTTGTGTGGATGTTTGAGACTCCTTCACAAAGTTGTTTAATGTAGTTTGGTTGAAATCTGTTCTCACCATTTCATGCTCATATGGTTTCTTGAACTGTGATAAGGATGCAGGTTTGTATTTCTCCTTAACTGGTGGTTCGGATAATGTTAGTTTTGATCTCTTACTTCTTCTTTCTTCGATATCATCTTCGATCTTTCTCGTGTTAGTTAAAATCTGTTGTGTTAAGAATTTTCTTGATGAGTCTAACTCAGATAGCATCTTATCAACGGCCATCACTATATGATCAATAATTTCATCTTCATTCAAGAATCTCACCTCCCTCTTTGTAGGATGGACATTAACATCGACATTTTGTGGGGCTATTTCAAGTGATAAGTACACAAACGGCTTGTGCGCCTTTGGAAGATACGTGGTGTACAATGAACTGATGGCACGCTTTAATGGTTCGCAGACAACTAGTCTGTGATTAATGAAGAATATAGGCTGAATCGTTTTCTTGTTTTCAAAGCTGGTATTACTGATCATACCAGTACATTTATTCAATCCAAACTCCTCCCCGAAATCTTCATTTATGTATATATCCACCGGTAGTAAATTGTTTGCAATATTAGATCCGTAGATTGATCTGATTCTATCTTTTCTTGTTGCACTCTTTCTAACCATCACGTCCAACGCCTTTCCTTGACGTTGACAGTTAAATCCGACATTTTCAACATGGATGGAATACTTACTGACGACATCCAGAATACTAGAGTATTCTTCATTGGCATTTTTCAAAGCACGTAATCTTGATGGAACATTGTAGAATAGATCTTCAACACTGATGATCGTACCTGTTTTACCAGCAACAGGTTTAATGCCATCTTCCGAACCGCCTATCAAATCGCCGTTTTTATAAGTCGCCTTCCATGCACATTCATCTTCGTCTGTTTTGGTAACAACACTTAACTGAGAAACGTGAGAGATGGATGCGAGAGCTTCACCACGAAATCCGTATGTTGATATTTTTTGCAAGTCGTCGAACTCAACTAATTTCGATGTCGTGAATCTTTCACATAGGATAGGGAGATCCTCTTTGTTTATACCTTTACCGTTATCCGTGATCTGAAGGAGTTTCATACCACCGTCTTTAACTATGATTTCAATCTGTGATGCAGATGCATCGATGGAATTTTCAAGTAGTTCTTTTAATGCATTCGATGGGGCGATGATGATCTCACCTGCAGCGATCAAGTTGACGACAGTTTTGTCAAGTGGAAGGATCCGTCTTCTTTCTTGTGTCATTGTAGCCTGTTGATGTGTGTGGTTGTGTGCTTTATCAGAAAAGAGAAGAAGAAGGTAGTGGATCAAAATTGAGATGGAAATAGAAAGGCTAACGCGTCTTGTCTTCTCCGAGTTTCGCCACCGAATTCGAGATGTGTCTGTCGAGACCATGCACTGAACCCCTCTAATACCCTAAACTATGTGTTGATTAAATTATTATTTACTCTTAGAGTCTATTTGTTGTTTGTAGTTTCTTTTAGAGTTACTTTAGGGATGTTATTGCCCATTTTGGGCAATCCGGATCATACCCGGAAGCGTCGATCGACGCAGTTCAAAAAATGCGTCCAAACGAGGAAATTATTAGTCAGACCTGATGTTGTGCGATAACACATTTATGTTTCTCCACAAAAGGGTGTCGGTATCGATTAATACGAGAGTTAGCGATGAGTTCTACACTCTACCAGATTATTGAGAAAGAGGGGAAGTCAGAAACCCTGTTTTTGTTTTATGCAGATATACTCAACCGATGTTCAGATCTAAATGATAGTCGAATTGTCCAGATACTGCGAGATGACTTCAAGTTTGAAATGCTATTACGAAACTTCAGTTTAGGACGCCAATTGAGGATACGAAACATCAAGAATGAAGTCGATCGAGATGTGAAGATCATTAATATGCTGATCCTGAAATACATTACGAAAAAGTACGAAGAAGGCATAGATGTTGAGAAGATTGTGGAAGTACGAAACAAATACGGGAAACCGAAATTAGATAATCGTGGATATCAGTTCAACATCTCTGATGAAGATGGAATGGTCAGTATATGCATGGGATTTGACGAAGAAAAAAAGGATACTGATATCGGTGTCGATTTAGCCAATCCGCTTGATATCGAGAATTTCAAGCTTAATAAACTCGAAGATTTCTACAAGGCTGATTTCCAATCTATTTTCGGAGATGCGGAGGTTGACCAATTGGACAAAGTGTTTAAAGACCTGGATTACGATCAGAGATTGTTGAAATTGAGTCAGATGTGGGCATTGAAAGAAAGTTATTGTAAGTATATCGGAGTCGGCATTACTGCCGGGATGGAAAAATTCCAGTTTCCTGGGGAAAACAAATTACAAAATGTGGATAATTCAAATATTGAAGTAGTTGATGATTTTGTGATACAGGTTAGAAATATACCTCTGGATAAGGTAGATGACTACGACCCTTTGAATGCGTGTTTCAAAATGCCGGACAGTAAATTCATCTGTTCGGTATTCGGGCATTATGAAAAGCTGTGTTTGATTAAAATAGATGCTGAAAAAGTTATAAAAACATTCATATAAAAAAGAGAGGAAGATGCTATTCTAATTTAAAAGTATGTTCACAGAAATGTTGTATGACTGTCTTTCCTTGTTCGAAAGATGGATCGTTGTGCCTAACGATTGCCGCCGCGTGCGTTGCATTGGTATTGGTAATATAGATTGGGTATTTGGACCAGTTTAATTTATTTAGATTTTGAATGATATCCTTCTGGTATTTCGAGATGTTCAACTTGAATGATTTCAAGATTTGGTAGTACTTGTATGCGACCATTTTATCATCGTCGATCAGTTTATAGTCGGTTTCCCAGTCGTCGATATCATCGATTGGAATTGAACACAACTTGCTTAAACTGGTTGTTAAGGATGTATCACCGCCCAGAGAGTTTTGATTGAAGATGGATTGGTTGATGTTCTTTGAAGAAGTGATGGCGTCAAAGACGGAATCTAAAAAGACATCACCTTGATCGTGTAAATCGTTTTCAAATTTGTTAAGTTCGTTGGTATAGCCTTCACTTAACTGTCTAGATAATGTTGGCTTGAGTAATGGGGTATTGATTCTAGAGTCGATTAAGTTATAGATGCAGACATTGTCTTTCAACTTCGAGTATTCCCTGGTGACTCTGCAGAAGGATTGGAAGACTTGCAAGATGTTGTATAAAATAAACCAAATGACCCACATCGGAACATAGATGAAGGTGTTGAAGATTAAGATCAACCATTTGAATTTTCTGTATGCAAAGTTGTTGAGATAACCTGAAGATTGGTTGCCTTTCGTTTCTAGTTTCTTGCATACTTCTTTGTCGTAATTGATCAAACCGGTGAACTTGATTTGTTTGGAGACATCTAAGATGATGGGATCGTAGTTGTCCACAAATGATAATTCGAATTTAGACCCGTTGGCAAAGTTGATGAAACCGCTGTTATCGATCACGACGTTTGGATTTTTGTCTAAGATCTCAAAGGGGTTGATGAATGAGATTGCCGATGTCCAGTATGAAGTTCTGATATCTGCTCTAATGTTTGAGTATAAGGAACGATGCTTAAATTTCTTCAACCCTTTAAAGAAAATCGAGTTTTCCTTTGACATGAGTTTCAACAATGGCAAGCCTGAGCTTGTCCTATCCTTGAGGAACATTTGCTTACCGCTATTACCCAACAAGTAAGGAACCAAGTTGTTGAAACCTTTGATACTGAGAGAATCACCAGGTGTGAGGACACCAACATGTGGTGAACAGAATGTGATGAAATTGATTGGATCGATGAATTGGAAGTAGTTCTTGTAAGTTAAGATTCCAACTGCAAATCTAGCAATGAGTCCGCCTAGGGAGTAGCCAATGAGAGAGAACTTTGTAATTTGATAGCCATTTTGTTGTAACGAAGCAGTTTTAGCTAAGATTTCGTCAGCAATACGTGTACCGCAGAGATCGATGCCGTCATAGGTTTTGAATTTTTCATTGGAAGTTGTCTTGTAGATGACGAATGTTTCTGTTGGATAGGCGAGTTTGAGATGGGACTCTAGAGACACTTCCATGTAGTTGAAGTGTTCTGAAGTCCCCCAGAGTCCGTGTGAGAGCACGATAAGGTGGCAATGTGCATGTGGCGTAGAATCGGAAGGCTCGTCATGAGTCTCCACGGAGGATGGGTATTGTGACAATGGTTCTAAGGACATGTATGCAAAGCGGTGTGTGTGGCGAGAAGTTCTGTGAAGGGGAGGTGTTGTCTGTGGACAGAAGAAGAGAGGTGTTGCAAGAGAAAGAGGTTCTGTCTGTACCATCTACGAGCCTCCTCTCTGATCGGGCGGGGGAGGCCGTCTTTAAATAACGCCAAATCGCCAATCTGCAGAATACGATAGCCCGGAACAGGGCTGTGCAGGGCTGTGCTGCGGGGTAGGACGTCAGACCATGCCCGGTGGCGGTGCAGTCACGTGACACGCACCCCGCGCCACCTCTTTAACTCCGATACGCTCGGAGCCTCTGGCGGTCCGAGGGTTTAGGGATTAAGGACTAAGGACACGGAAGATGGTTGCAGCCGGATCGCCTGGATTAATTAGGCTGCATTCATCGTCGACACCACAGACAAACATCCGTGAAGACAGGGTGCAGTGGATAGAGGGTGTCTTTCTTCCCTCTGGCCTGGATATCACCCGTCCGTCTTCCTCTCGGGTCTCCTCTGGGCCCACCACCTCTCTCCTCCATCGGCCCTCCCCCACACCACAAACAATGCTGCCCCTAGGACACTCCAGGTTAATCGGCCTACCAAATCCGGTCTTGAGGCTAGGTAAGACGAGCAAGTTACCGTTCGTTTTCAATCTCGTCTCAAAACGTTTGCTAAACACAAAGTCAACACGCAATGTCAATCTATTCCAAAACAAGAGATTCTTCTCTTCCACTCTTCATGCTTTACACTCTGCTAATACTACTACTACCGCTGCTAAGGTTGTCAAAAAGACAAACTTCTTGACAGCTTCTTTCCGTTTCTTCTTCATCACATGTGGTGTCGTCAGTGGTTCATTCTTGCTTGCACTCGGATCATTCTTCATCTACGACTACACAACATACTCTCCTCCTCCGGTCCCAGAAAACTTACTCATTCCATTTGATTCCCTCAATCCTCCGATCGGCGGCCCGGAAAACTTACCAATCTTGACCAAGAACTTGGACTCCTACGACTCTCCTGCCAAATTGGAAGACATGAAGAAGAAGAAATTGGTCATCTTAGGTTGTGGTTGGGGTGCCGTCTCCCTTTTACGTGAATTGGAGAAGGACGAATACGACGTCACTGTCATTTCCCCAACCAATTATTTCCTCTTCACCCCAATGTTACCATGTGCCGCTGTCGGTACTTTAGATATCAAGACGTTAATGGAAAGTATCAGATCTCTAATCAATACTATCAATGGCCATTTCTTACATGCTAGAGCTGATAAGGTCGAATATAACGAAAAATTGATCAAGGTCCAAGATATGACTACCGAAAAGTACTTCTATGTTCCTTATGATAAGTTAGTTGTCGCTGTTGGTTCTACCTCTAACGCCCACGGTGTTAAGGGTTTGGAATACACACTCCGTTTAAAGACCGCTGACGATGCATTGACCATCAGAAGAAAATTGTTAAGTAACTTCGAACGTGCTTGTTTACCAACTACCACCGACGAAGAAAGAAAGAAATTGCTATCCTTTGTCGTCTGCGGTGCCGGTCCAACTGGTGTTGAAGTCGCTGCTGAAATTTACGATTTGATCAATGAAGATTTACCACGTTTATATCCAAAGATTTTAAGACAAGAAGTTTCCATCCATATCATCCAATCCAGATCTCATATCTTAAACACCTATGATCAAAAGATTTCCGAATATGCCATGGAAAGATTCAGAAACGATAAGATCGATTTGTTAGTCAACTCCAGAGTTCATGAAATCTTGCCAGATAAGGTCATCTTCAACCAAAAGATGGAAAACGGTGAAATTGAACAAAGAGAAGTCGCTTATGGTTTATGTCTTTGGTCCACTGGTATCGGTTTGAACGATCTGACTAAACAATTGTCTGATGATTTGAAACCATTCCAAAGAAACAGAAGAGCTTTGGAAACTGATTGTCATTTAAGAGTTATCGGTGCACCATTGGGTGAAATCTACGCTATTGGTGATTGTTCCACTGTTAGAACCGACATCGGTGATCATATGGAAGACTATGTCAGACAATACATCATCGATCACCACAAGACCAACAATGTTATTGTCACTGATTCAGATATCAAAAACTTCACATTGACAAACGGTCAATTGAAGTCCTTATCACGTGATATCGAAAAACACAATCCATTAGCTCAAGAAGCGTTGAACTTGGCTGAAGAATTGATTCCTAAATACGACAAGACCAATACCGGTTCTTTAACATTCGGTGAATTGAAACTCTTATTCAAGGAAGTCGATTCTAAGGTCACTGCATTGCCAGCAACTGCCCAAAGAGCACATCAAGAAGGTAAATACCTAGGTGCGAAGTTGAGCAAGTTGGCTAATGCCAATGAAACCTTCCTCAAGAACGATATCCACAACGGTGATATCGACGATGCTGTCTCCGAGCCATTCAAGTACAACTACTTGGGTTCTTTGGCCTACCTCGGTAACTCTGCCGTCTTCGACTTGCCGGGCCACACCTACTTCGGTGGCTTGGTCGCCATGTACATGTGGAGATCCATCTACTTCGCCCAGAGCGTCAGTGTCAGAACGAGAGTGTTGATGTTCTTCGACTGGTTGAAGAGAGGTGTCTTCGGCAGAGACACCATCACTGTCTGAGCTGAGCGCCCTCTTGCGCGGCTCAGCGCCTGCGTCGGCGTCGGCGCCGGCCCCTATTTATTATTTTTGTTATTGTCTACTCTGTTTCTCCCCGTCCAGCCCCGTTATCTTTGTCCTGTACTCACGATCTATTTCTCACTAACTAATCTCTAACGAAAATTGTCCGAAAATTCTCAAAAAAACTCCCCGTTTCACCGCCCGGTGTCTTGGCCGTTTGGGCAATTCGTGCTTGCCCCTCCGTTTTGTGCACGTCTCCCCTGCACCTCTTTCTTCTCCCCTGCACGCACTCTTCTCCCAGTCTGTCCCTTGTACTCCCCATCCAACCTACTGAATCCTGACTGTAGTATCTGCCTGGTGTTCCCTGTCGGTTAAGTGATCCTTATTCACCGTTATCGTAACATTAACAACTAAACCCCCACAAAAAAACAAAAAAAACTAATCAAACAAAAAATACAAAAAAACACAAAAAAAAGACAACAATTACAAACTACAACATCAAGATAACAAAAGAATAACGTATCCTATCAATCAACACAATCAAGATGATCAATCAAGTTGATAACATCCAAAAAGAACATCCAGTAGACGATGAACCATCACACTCATTCCCAAAGAGTCTCAGAAGAATCAAGTCCAAGTGGAGATGCAAGGAAGACAAGAAAGACTTAGAATCAGCATTAAAGGAAAACAACAACTCCAACCAATCTTTGGAATTGGAATCGGAAGCTGAAGATGAAAGTGGTCCAACTACAAACGCTGTTAATAACAGTACAACCATTGACTTAGAACTTGGTACAGAGTTAGACAAGTTGAGTCAAGCATCGGCACCAGCCCCACCTCCATCTCCAGAGAAGGGTAAGAGAAGAAAGGCATTCCACACAATCAAGTCTTATTTGGAAAAGAACAGATCTCAACAAAGTATTGACAATCAAAAGGGTTCTTCTACATCGTCTCCACAAAAGGGATTAATCATTAACAATGAAATTGAAAATGCATCTTCAAATCAGATTTCCATCTTCCATGATGAAATTAGTGAAAACATCAATGATTTCAGTTCAAAGTCCCCAATTGATTGTATGCAAAATTCAGGTTATTCAATCGATACGTTAGATACTAAGATTGATGAACCTAAAACTTTGTTTGACATCCTCAAGCTTATGGATAAGAAGACTCAAATCAATACCTTTGATCTGAGTAGTGAAATTAACAATTCTGAATCAGAATTAAACTCATCCGGTATTGTCACTCTGAATATCAACAAGTTAAGATCTCCTTTTGAATTGGAAAGTTATCAAAACAAAACTTCAAGTACCAAACAAGAATCTTCCGATTCTCCTATTGTCATTATTGGTAATGGAAGTTCTCAAACTTTAGCAAATCCTCAAGGTAAATTTGTTTCTCTATTTGTTGGTGATTTGAGTCCAGAAGTTAAAGAATCAGATTTATACTTATTCTTTTCCAAGTATCCAGGTTTGATTTCTGTGAAGATTCCATTAGATACAATTAAGAATGAATCGTTAAGTTATGGTTATGTCAATTTTGATATTCAACAACATGCAGATGTTGCAACTGAAGGTTTAAATTACCAAGTGTTTTACGGTTCTGAAATTAGAATCATGCCTTCTGTCAGAGATAAAGTTCAAAGACAAAATATGGGCGCCAATCTCTTCTTTTCTAATTTAGATCCAAATTTGAGCACAAGAATTCTCTATGACAGATTGAAGGTTTTCGGTAAAATCTTGAGTTGTAAATACACAAAGGAAAAGGGTACATGTTTTGTCAATTTTGCAGATAAATTACAAGCTTACAAGATTTGCAAACAATTTAATGAAACTTCAATGGATGAACGTGTTATTCATGTCTCTGTTCATATCTCCAAAAAGGATAGAGAAATTTTCAATCAATTTCATAAGAAACCTTCAATTGAGATTTTTGGTAAAGTTTCTAAACCTTCATCTAGACATTCTGCTGGTAAACGTTCAAGATCCAATTCAATGGCTAGTAATCATATTGAATTTCATAAGGAAGATTCTGTCAGTACACAATACTCTATTTTCATTAGAAACATGCCACTTAACATGAAGAAGGATGTTATTAAGAGTTTAGTCGAACCATATGGTACTGTGAAAAATATTTTAACTAGAGATGTTCCAGCGAAGAAAGGATCTTGGGCATTGGTTACAATGACAAACAAAGAAGCTGTTGACAGAACTATTAAAAATTTGAATTCTGTCGAGCTCGATGGTAAGCAATTATTTGTTACCCGTGCAATTCCAAGAGAAGAAAAGGATTATGCAAAGAAGGAAGAAAAGTATCCAAAAAAGAAATTAAAGTTGCTTGTTAACCAAATTAATTTAGAAAGACACAGAGAATTATTAGAAGATTGGTGTTCAAAGTATGATTCAATCAAATCTGCAGAATTCTATTCTTCATCCAATGATGTATCTAGTTCAGATGGTTATGGTTATATTGAGATTGATAGTGAATCAGAAGCTGATCAATTAATTGAAGAATTGAAGACTTTGAATGTATCAAGTTACAAAATTTTGATTGAAATTCCATCCAAGGAAAACAATGTTGAAACCATTCGTTATCCATACATTGTAAATTCCAATCAAAAATCTTCTGGTATTGTTACATTTTCTTATATCAATCCAAATAAGATGTATCAACTTGCCAATTTCCAAACTTCAATTGATAAAGATAAAAATGGTTTCCCTGAGAAGCTTGAAAATCATAACAAGACCAGATTTAAGGAAAGATGGGTTGTCAAGACTGAGGCAGAAGAACAGATGTTAAGAGAAAGAAGAAATGAAGTTTATCGTGCCATTTGGGAACTTTGTGCAAAGTTGTTTGTTTCCAAGCCAAACAAGTGGGTCAATAAACAATATTGTGTAGACGTTCCACAAGCTGTTGAAATGTTAAGTAAGTCCAAGATTTGTTCATTAACTGAACATTTGATTAAGTTTTTCTGGGCTAATAATTTCAATGAATTCTACTTGTTTTTAAAACACAACCAATTTGATAGTAGGGGTAGATTCATCCAAGTTGCACACCCTGTTCTTTCCAACCAATTAATCCAAAGTGCCACCTATCTTGGTATCATTCCTAAATGAATGATTATTTAGAATAATTTTAGCTAGATATAGAATTTATAGATTTTAGTGTGTAAAGATTGCTCTTAATAATGATTAATTTGATGAATTAAGATAGTATAAAGTGTGGAGGGAAATGTATATAAAAACAACAGAGAATAAAGAAATAGTATACGAAAAAAATAATTAGTACAAAGAGGAAGGTGATTGAAGACCCAGGAGAGATTCATAGGAGGTGATTTGAAAAAGTGGTAAGAAAGAAACCGATCTATTCATGAATTCATGAACTGAAATGAATATATAGATGTGGCCGGTGGAGGCTATGGAATCAAACGAGTTCGACGTAGTTGGCAGGGAATATACCTTCGACATTACCGATTCTACCGGTCCACCAATCATCTGTTGAGTTTGATTTTTGGATGATTGTGATCAGGTCGCCCTTCTTGAATGGGAGATCGCCGTCTTGTTGTCCTGCAAAGGAGTATAATGCAACGGCCTTGTTCTTTGATGCTCCGGAGGATGGGGTTGCTCTTCTTCCTGAATCTGCGGATTTGTCGTCGGATCTTCCATAGTTGTCCTTTTCACTTCTGTCGTAGCTTCGATCTCCTGTTCTTCTGCTGCTTGAGCCCCTGTCGTATCTGTCGTAGTTGTCGTCTTCTGTTCTCCGTCTAGAGCTGGAGCCGCCACGGGTGTCGTTGTCGAATATGTCGTCTTCCCATGATGTGCCTGAGTTTCCGCTTCTTGCACTACCGGCATTATTACGACGTGCTCTATCTCTTTTATAGTATGCACCTGCAGAATCGTCATCGTAGCTTTCGTCGTCGTCATAGTCGTCATTTCTTCTTGCGCTTGAACGGTTGTTTGCCCTTCTGCTTGAGCCGGCATAAGATTCTGATTCATCGCTGAAGTTAGATGGAATATCATCATAATAGTCATCATCATCGTAATCATCTGGATTAACACGGCTGAACGCACGGGAGTCTAAGATTCTCATCAATGGTTCACATGCTGGTGGCGGAGCAACACGACCACTTAAGATGTATCTTGCCTTACACATATCACCGTAGAATTTACGGTTTGCTTCTCTTCTTTCGACGATTGCAGAACCTTCGAGGGAGACACCTGCGAAAAGACCCTTTGTTTTGGAGTACGAGAAGATGGCAGCGATGTTCTTTGCAGAGGCGTTACCTGCGACTTCTGCGTTTCTACCCAATGGACCGGCAGCAACGGAGATATTACCACCTAAGGTGACGGAACCATATTGAGCAAATGATTCAACGGCGGCATCGTTGTTTAGGATGAACACGAAATCGGTCAATTCTGCACCGACTTGGCCACCGACACCGGCACCGGCCGTGACGATGGCGGAAGGTGGAGACCAGGAGCCGTCAGGTAATCTTGCGACAACGACACCTGAACCTGCACGACCGGAGAATAAGAAACCGGCCTTCAAGACGGTGATGATGGCCAACCCCTTTGCGTTTAATAACACTTCGTGAGGGATGATTTCATCGGCACCTAGGACTTGGTTTGGCTTGATGAATGAAGAAAGGATCTTTGCGGCCTTGATGGATTCGCTTTTCAAAGATCTTGGAATTGGATTGTTGATACCCATGTTTTTTGATTGCTTAGTTTGTGTGGTTGATGATTTGGTTTGTTTGTGGGCTGCACGAATGTGGATTCAAAAAGACAGAACGGCTAATAAATAATAGTGTCTGGATCGGAGTGTCTATAGTGTTTCTTGGTGGTTACCGATGTGATAGAATATATACGACGAATCGGTTGTGGATTTTTTTTGACCTGTTCGGAAATAGGAAATAGTCTCTTCAATTGGGGGGATTAGGGTGTGGGTGAAGAGGGCGGTCAATTGTCCTTTGGCTGTGGGTAGGTGCTCTTGCGGTGAGAGATGCTGTGGGGGGGTGGCCTTGGAGTGGGGAGATGAGCAGAGGCATGGAAGACGGAAGTGCAAAAGACAGGAAGGCCAAAGGTCAACCCAATTTCGCCAGCTGTTTACTATGGCATGGGCGCTCAGGGCGGCGGCGGCTGGCCCCTGAGCCGCCACCCGTGCACCGCGAGGAGGCTCTGGCGGGCGACATGTTTCGGGCTGTTGTTGCAGTTGGTGGAGTTGTCTGCTGTCTGGTGGTGTTTGTGGTGGTGTTTGTCGGGTTGGAGGGGCATTGGCGACGGTGCAGAGAGACGGCAGCCATGGCAGACACCCCCGACACAGACCTCAACGCTGCGTTGCACGCCCGGATCGACGCCGACGTGCAGAGACTCAAGAACGACCAACACGGCACCGACAGTGCAGACGACACTGAGCTGCTTGCCACGTACAACAGACTGCTTCGGTATGCCCAGGACATCGACCGCATGCGACTGCAGACATACGAGAACGACAGACTTGTGGAGTTTAACAGGAAACTCCACCTGACGGACCGAGATATCAAGAACATCCTCCTCGACGTGGAAATCCAGATCGATACGTGGCACAATGCGATCGTCAGAGAACAGCAGAAGAAAGAAGATGCTACCGCCACGAAGGCCGTCAGTTCGGCCATCGAGGCCGTTCCGGAGTACAAGAAACACGAAGATTTTGAAAATGAAGAGTCTATAGAATCGTTAAAGTCTAGATTGTTAAGTACGACGCATGATCAATTGGATCAAGTTCAAAGCACAGAGATACAAAACAACTACCACGAGTCGATCCAACAGGAATTGATGGACTCGTTGCCATCCATGGTGAGCTCGATCAAGGAGCAGGCACTGCAGTTCCAAGAAATGCTCAAACAAGACGCTGTGATCTTAAAGGAAGCTACGCAAAACTTTGAAACTTCTCATGGTAAGTTCGACAACGTCAATACTTTGCTTTCCAAATACCAGAAGGAAGGACGCTTGGGGTTCTGGTTCTATGTTCGGACCATTGGGATGGTGCTCGTGGCGTTTGTGTTCTTGTTGATCATCATCAGGTTGATTCCCGCAAGACATTAAATTGGTTAAATATTCTGTACAAAATTTTCTATATAACGTGTAAAAAGTGATACCTTTTACCTACCCTAATCCAAATCAAAAGGCTTGATGAGCAGAGGTTCTTGCGTCTTACCCTTTTCATATGAGTTTTCGACAATCAAGGCGTCGATGAGTAGCCAATCTTTGAGATCCCAGTTCTCTCCCTGCATGAGTTCAGGAACGGCATTTTGAAGTGATGGGATGAGTTGGTTGTACAAGTCCACCATGAACTCGTCTTCTCCGATCAAATCGCTCTCCTTTCTAGCGTCGAACAACTCGACAAACCAGTCAACATCGATATGTTCGTTCCCTCTCTCGTTGACGTTTTTCAACATCCACAGTCTGAATATGAGTTCCATGTCCAACTTGCTCAACTCGTCGAGTGGTTTCTCCCACGAACACACCTCGATGAAGTCTTGGAACGATGTGTCCTTTTTGTATATGTCTTTGATGGTTATGAAGTTCTTTCTGTATTCTTTCAAATACTTCTTTTCTCTAGTCTTGAGTTCGTTTTTCGTCATGTTATAAATATCCAACTGTCCCTTTCTAAAGACCTTTGCATTGTCGTAATCTCTTTTCGATATCACCGTTTCGTCAAATGCTGGCATCTTGTCCAATTTCCCAGCATATTTCACTTCAAGACTCTGTTTAAGCTGGTTCAGTCCATTCATCACGTTCTTCAACGTCATACCCTTATCTCCCGCATTCTTGTTAATGTAGCAGAATAGCTGGAGTAACGCGTCCGGGATCGGGTGGAACTCGTTCAGCATGAAGATCGTCTGATCAGAGTCGGCAGTCGTCGTATCCGTGTTGGTGCTGTTATCATCACAGACGCTATGTGTGAAATCGTCGATTGTTGGTAATTTCACATTCCAATCAGCCACTATACGTTTCTTCAATTCCGGGTTGAGTGTGAGTGATAGCTGTAATGTATCGAACTCGTTTTCGTCGATGACGAATCCGTATCCCATAAGGAGTTCGGCATTTCCCTTTGGCCCATAATTGTTGAAGATCTCGATTCTTGATGCATTCGACTGTGGGATTTCCAAAATGGACAATTTGAAGTCGCCGTTAGGATTACTCGACCACTCAACCTTCGAGTGTGGTTTGTGGTTGAGGAGGTCGATGATCGGTAACAACATCACGTCGTAGAGGTTCCCCTTCGGGTTGACGATTCTGTATGGGAATGCTCTCGAGGTGATGATAAGATGTGCCCAGAGGTAGTTTTCAAACGTCACAGATGTATTCTTAACGCAGATCTTCAAGTAGTCCGTCTTCAACATCTCCAGTTTCTTCTCTATGATTGACGCTTTCAAATCTGTGTTTTCGAAAACGTAGAGTGTTTCCGGCGTCATCGATAATGGACTGTGGATGTCTTCTGTTGTTGGAAGTAAATCAATGTACGCTTTGAACTTGGCGTTTGAAATGGCGCCTGTTTTGAGACAGGCGACGTAGAACTTGAACACAACGACGGAATCAAAGTCTGGTTCTGTCGTTGGGTCGATGTCTAGGGCAGAATATGCATCTTCCAGTTTGATTATGAGAGAGTTTGGGATCTGGATATCGAGTGAGTCTGTGGTGTTGGACGTGATGAAGGCGGAGATACCTGCCAATTCGGTCGATTCGAAGGTTATTCTCTCGTCTATGGATGCACCTTCTCGATTTCCGACTTCTAGGAGGGCCTGTAGTGACATGGTTAGTGGTTGGACCTGGGAATATACGACAGAGAAGAAGAAAGTAGTGCTGGAGAAACAGCCTGCAAATCATGTCAAATTTTTCTAACGCACATGCCCGTTCCAAGTTTCTTCGATTTCCATCGTTCTTCGGTGTTGGTTGTGTGTTGTTTCTTCTGTTAGCATGCACGCATCTCTAGGTGTTACATAGGAATATAATAGGAATACATAACTGTTATATAAAGAGGAAAATAATACTGATAATAATAATAATAATAAGTGTGGTATAAAAGCAAACATTAACAACTGAGTATAAGGAGAAGAGAATAAGTAATAAAAAAAGAACACATTAACAGTCACTTAATAATGTTACAATAAAAGACAATCTAATTTTTTTAAGAGTTTTGCAAGTTTTTGAATAGTTTGGACGGATTATTTTGAATTGAAGTTTTGTTTGACATTGGAATTGGAATTGAGATTAATAATAATAATAGTAATGAGAATAAAAATTGGACACCATACCCGATACACCACCATGTACCTCAGTCATGACCCGATGACTGATGTAATCGCCCGTTGTTTGGGGATTAGTTTGAGGTCTTTTTGGCCTTCTTGCCCTTCTTGTTACGGGCAACCTTGATCTTCTTGGAAGTCTTGCCTTCGACGTAGATGTCCCATTGGTCTTCTGGAGAGAGGGAGTCGATGTTTTGGTTGGATGCGGAGTCCATGTCGAACTTTTCGCAGTTCTTGAAGCTCTTGACCATTTCCAAGTCAGTGATGGACTTGCCTAAAACGTCTTCTTGGTCAATGACAACAACGTTAGAAGATGAGGAACCTGCGGCTGATCTTGAATTGTTGAGAGCGGCGACTTCGGCGTAGGACAATTGTCTCAATTGGATGTCGATGAAGTCTTCGTCGAGGTTGTTGTCGGTGTCGTTGTCCATGGTAGCTTCGTTCAAAAGAGAGGAGTCGATCTTCTTCATGGCGATGACCTTGTCGGTTGCGTCGCCTAGGAGAGAAGGCTTGGAGGCGATGTCGTCTGTGCTCTTTGCGGCCGCCTTTGATCTGCCGAAGGGCCAGAGGGAGAAGTAGCTGGAGGAAGGTTGGGCATCGACGGCAACGGCGGCTTCTTCGATGGTGTTGAAGTCGACGATCTTTGGCAAGGCGTCGTTGCTGTTGGTGGTGGTTGCGGTGAGTGGTTTAGAGGATAGTAGAGATAACATTGTGGTTGTTGTTGTTGTTTGTAGCGTGTGGTGGGTGGGAGGGGTGTGTTAGTTTAAGAGAGGGAGAGAAGGGGCAAGAGGAAAGAACCGGAGGCAGGGAAGAGAAGAAGAAGAGACACAAAGGAGAGGAAGAAAGCAGCCAGGGAATGTAAACAACGTTGTCTGACACGTTTATCTCCTCTAATAATGGGGACCTCCCTAGTCCCTCCCTCTCCTTATCGCACTGTGCTGGTTGCACGATAAGGCAAAAATTTGGAGCGGGACGGGAGGGAAATCTGAGGGAGAGGAGAGGGAAGGGGGACAGCCCCGGTGGCAAACACTTGTAGATGGTTGGTTTACTAGTAGATGCTCCAGCCAGTAGGAGGGCTGCAATATCTCTACACCGGCTTCCACGTCTTCTTACCCCCTGCCACCACCACCATGCTGTCCTCCAAGGCCAAGGCAGTCCCCTCCCCGGACACAGACTCCCCCTCCCCAGACCCCGACCACACAGCCAGCACCCCGCAGATAAGGGAACACTCCATGCACGACCTCAACCACAGCATCCTCAGAGCCATCCGCATGAGAGAGCTGGAGCTCCAGGACAAGGAGAAAGACCTCAATATCAACATGAACATCAATACCGCCAGTTTCGCCAACGACGACGCCACCGACTCGGCTCTGGAAAGAGAACAAAACAGCGTGTTGTCCCCTCACAACTCCGTGTTTGAAGCTCTACACAATCCTGACCTCAACAGAGGTGTCGATTTATCCACTATCAAGTCCAGAATCATCCTCAACTCCTCCAACACCAATCCGAACATCGAGGCCCCCATCGCAGCTACAATGTCCCAGCTCCATCTACAGTTCAGCCAAGATCACGACCCAAACAATCTCGATTTCTCAATAACCTCATGGCAGAATGTCTCGTCCTATTTCAATCCCGGTAACGCTAACAACATCGATTCAAGATCAAACTCCCAGAACTCGGACTCCCTCATGAACCGCCATAACAGCAATACCAATACCAACAACAGCAATAACAACAAAAACAACAACAACAGCAACGCAAATACCCATCCCTTCGCCTTCAACATGGCCAGTAATAATAACAGTAATATCATCTCATCCGGAAATAACAGTCCTTATCTCAAGAACAACGACGACACGTTCAGCTCAAACACGCCAAACAGACTTGACAGTCCTAATGTTGCGTCAATTCTCTCCGGTGTCTCTGGACGTGAAGATGAAGGAGATGACGATGAGGAAGATGGGGAAGACGACGACTCTATCGATGGATTACAAATCATCCAAATGAAAACTCAAACCCAAGCTTCATCCCAATCTCAGTCTCATTCTCATCACCACGCCCACCGCAGCAAACACCTCCACTCCACAAATGATACCTTGAACTATGGATCAGACACAGAGTTAGATCATACAGTTGATTCCTCAACTATAATATCTTCATTTGTGATGCCAAGAGTTTCCATCCATTCAAATATAAATACCTCACATTCGATTAGCGCACCTCCATTATCCACTTCCGCGATGGCAAGATCAAGACTCAACATCAGAATAGTCGGTCAGAACAACAAGTCCCTCATGAACAGATTCCAATCGTATAAGAAGACTCTAACAAACATTGATTTTTACATTACTAATTGTGAATTCACAGATTTGATCATTTTGATCGTCGATGAAGATAACTACATGTTGCCAAAAATCACAAACACTCCTTGTATACCAATAGTTTTATCGAGGAATGACTTGTCAAATGCAAATAAAATCCCAAATTACTTGAAATTGTGTGATTCTATCAAATTGAATTCACTAAATGATGATTTGATCATTCTAATCGACTTTTTAAGTAATATCAATGATTTGAATACTTGGAAATCCTTCTTATCGAACCTCCCAACAAAGGCACATTCTAGTAATCTCACCGATATCAATTCGAGCTTGATTGAATTCCATTCGGAAAATAGAAATAGTGCAAGTTTACTACCATTTTCAAAAGAAAGTCTGTTTATGAAGTCTCAAAACGAGAAAAAGAAAGCCTCTTCAAATAGTGAACCTTACAATGCATTCATCATAGCAGGTGTCGCCGTAGGCATCATGTCGTTAGGTATAATATTTGTCTGGAAAAAACTCTCTGCAACTGATATAATTCAACAAAATTCAAAACAAACAATTACCTCAAGTATTCCAAATTACAAACCGTTATCTGCCGGCAATCTCGACCAGCCATTCAAGCTGTCGTTCGATCGTATTTTCATTTCCAAATTGAAGACCGTCACCAATACAATTGAATATTTAGGCGACGTTGCTCTATCTCAAGGTGTTATTTTATTCCAAAAGGCAAAATTGATTTTAATCGAATTATTAAATTTTTAAATTGATTGAATGAATGTTATTGATTATTATTTATTCTTAGTTTTTTTTTTCTTATCTTACTTATTGTCTCTTTTATCAGGTTGGCTGGTTCTTGGTTACCGTTTTAGATCTATTCCCTTTATCTACTTTTTATGTCTTCTTCTTCTTTCAACTCTTTACTCTCTATTTGGCTATTCTTATCACACATCTTATTCACTTGGGCAGGCTTCGCAACACTTTTTATATACACATAACACTATCTAACGCATTATTTCTCCTTTTAATCTTTATATCTGAAATAATTTAACTAATTAACGAAAAAACTAAAGTATTTATGGGTGCGCTGACGTAATCGCACGACACAGTTTTACGTTTTGCCACATAACTCTGCACTGACTGGATATTTCCTTCCGAAAACTAGATAGAAATGTTTATATTGACTTTCTCTATCTGCTTAATACGTTTAAACAGTCAAATTCGGATGCTGAATTTTGGCAGTTTGGAAATTTACAATAAATTTGGAGAATGCAGCTAACATTAGGTGAAAAGTTGTAAATTTTGAGTAAAAAAACTGCTTACGTAAACTACAGTGCGCATCATGTGACCGCCACAACACCAATTTCTGTCGTACAGGTGTATCCTTGCAACCGCCGGGCCGGGGACCTCGCAAATGCGAAGGATTTCCCTCCAATTTGTGTGTGGACCATTTTACGTCCTCCACGTGCATCTCGGGGTTCCCCTGCACGAACAGAACAGATAGCCACTTTATCCACAGGAACGGGAGGCATCAATTTAACAATTCCGCTGTTTTCGAAAAGTTCGATTCTGCAAGGTTCCTTCGTTTCGATTATAAATAGGATCGGAAATATCTGCAAACTGAGATCTCTTTGATGATGAATTGAATACAACTGCTTGAACCGAAACTTTTTCACAGACAAGACACATTCACTCTCACAATGGTTGCTTACAACACCGTCCTTTCCATCGCTTTAGCTTTGTTTGCCACTTCCTCCGATGCTCAGCTCGTTGAAAAGAAGTACTCTAGTTACGCTACTGATAAGAGTAACATTTTGAGACATTTAGGTGGTACTGGTCCATTTGCTGAACATACTGGTTATGGTATTTCCACCGACACTCCATACAACTGTTCTGTTGACCAAGCTCACCTTTTCATGAGACACGGTGAAAGATACCCATCCAAGAGTGTCGGTGTTACCTTAAACACCCTCTTCACAAGATTAAAGAACGCTTCTGAATCCGTTGACGCTGTTGGTCCATTGGCTTTCATCAAGGACGATTCTTACACTTATTTCGGTAGTGCTTCATGGTACGAACAAGAATCCTGGGCTGGTCCATACGCTGGTACCGGTGATTTGTTCCAATTCGGTAACATCTTGAGACAAAGATACTCTCATTTAGTCAACACTTCAAAGTCAATGCCAATTTTCACTGGTGGTCAAAAGAGAGTCTTCGACTCTGCTTTAACCTTTGCCCAAGGTTTCACCTTCAACGAATACGACCAAAACTATACTTTGGTTGTCCTCCCAGAAGATCAAACCTCAGGTATGAACTCTTTAGCTAATACCAACTCTTGTCCAAACTTCAACTCCTCTTACCAAGGTCCATTGGTCAACAGATCTTTATCTTACAGAGCTGCTGAAGCTGCAAGATTAAACGACTTGTCTCCAGGTTACAACATCACCGCTGCTGACATTCCAAACCTCTTAACCTACTGTGGTTACGAATTAAACGTCCGTGGTTCATCTCCATTCTGTGATGCCGTCTCTCAAGATGCCATTGTCGGTTTCACTTACGACAGAGACCTCGATTACTACTACACCAACGGTCCAGGTTACAACATGTCCTACGTCTCCGGTAGTGCATACGCTAACGCCACTGCTGTCTTATTAGCAGACAACAACACTTCTGAAAACTTATACTTTTCATTCACTCACGATACCGATATTTTAAGATACCTCACCTTCTTAGGTTTATTCGACCTTGATGAAGACTTACCAGTCGACCACATTGAATTCTACAAGTTCTACTTAAGTTCTGAAGTCGTCCCAATGGGTGCTAGATTCATCACCGAAAGAATGTCGTGTTACAACGAAACCACTAAGACCGACGACAAGTTCGTTAGAGTCTTAATCAACGACCAAGTCATTCCAATGCCAGGTTGTTCATCCGGTCCAGGTTACTCATGTCCATTAGAATCATACCTCGCTAACATCAACGACAATGTTGTTGACTTCCCAACTCTCTGTGACATGAACTCATCCACCGCCCAATACGTTTCCTTCTACTGGGATTGGGAATCCGGTAAGTACGATACCGACTACACCTCTATTTAATTGTTGATCAATTGATCCCCTTATTCCTTCTCTGTCCGAATTATTGTTTAATTTATTTAAAATGAATGTTATTAATTATTTACGATGAAAATATACACTTTTCTCTAACAAGCATAAGTAGTTGGCACATCAGACTTCAAGCCATCCCATTTCGTATGGTAAACCAGACCATTCTTCATGACGGAAAGGAGATATTTCTCCGGCTTGTCCAAAATGGTGATATCGTTCAATGGATTGGCTTCAAGGATCAAGATATCTGCATAGAATCCTTCTGCAATTTGGCCAATGACATCATCAACCTTCATGACCTTAGCAGGAGTGATTGTTGCAGATTGTAAAATTTCTAATGGATCAAGGATCTTATTTCTAATTGCGAATTCGTTATTTTGATAACCACCTAAATTACCTAATAAATCCGAACCAAAACAAAGCTTGACCTTGTGTTTCTTGGCAATCATTAAGGATTCCATACCCTTCTTTAAGACAATGGAGTTCTTGGCCTTACCATCCGGTGGTAAGAATTGACTGAATTGATCAGAGGCGAGAACCTTGTAAGAAACTAATGTTGGACAGACATAACAGTCGTTTTCAACTAACAACTTGGCACATTCTTCATCAAGTAAGTTACCGTGCTCAATACCCTTGATACCGTTTTGGATACATTTCTTAATGGCCTTTGGTGTGTATGCATGTGCAGTGACGAAAGAGTTGTAATTATCAGCGACTTTCACAATAGCTTGCAATTCTTCATCAGTGTATTGAAGATGGTCGATCTTATCAGCTGGGGATGCAACACCTCCACCACCCATGACTTTGATGAATGAGGCACCCCTCCTGAAGTTTTCTCTGGCGGCCTTGGAACATTCGGCAACACCATCGGCAACAACACCTAAGTTACTGAGATGACAGTTACATGCATCTTGGGCATAACCTGGTAAATTGGTTTCTCTTAAATCTGCATGACCACCAGTTTGACTCATTGCAAAACCACAGAAGAAAGCTCTTGGACCAATGAGGATGTTGTCTTCAATCGCATCGGCAATATAGTGTTCCATACCACCACAATCTCTGATATTGGTGAAACCTCTTTCAAGCATCGCTCTGACTTGGACACCGGTTCTCATTAACATGACATTCTGTGGTAATCTTAAAGTTTCACGTAATCCAAGTTCACCTTGAACAGCGACAACGTGGACGTGGAAATCAAATAAACCAGGACACAAGAACTTTCCACTACAATCAACAGTAGTGAATTCAGCTGCATCAAATGCATCACCTAAGACTAAACCTGAAATCTTACCGTTACTAGTTAAGACGGTATAACCCATCAACGAATCACCACTAACGGAATCGACGATGGTAGCATTGGTGAATGCATATGATGTTGGTTTTGGGAACATCCATGGCTTGTTTAACTTGTCGAATGGCTTGTCAAGACCTTCATTGACGTCGATTTCTGGAATTAACATGATTGTTTTCTGTTTTTGTTTGTGTTGTCAAAATACACTAATAATTGATCATCTCCAGACCCATCTTCTTTCCTCATCTTACCTGCCGGTAAGACAGTTTAAATACTCGATATACAGCAACCCCAACCGTTGACTGTAGCCTGTCAAAAGAATTCTGCGATAAAGGTATTTCCAAAAATGTCAGTTCCCGAGGACGTCAAAATTCGTTATCAGCAAATGCTGGATTGCCCAATGAGGAAATCCCGGTGCGAAAATTCGGGATGTCTCGATTTTGCCATCTTCCCGATCACACAGACAATAGGCAACACAGTATAATGGTAGACGTACTGTTAATGCTGTTGCCTACGTGCTCTCTCACGATTGAACTCGGCTCAACATTAGAAAATGAAACTATGATTAATTCGTATATAACTCCAGACATCTCCCGACTAGAGTTTGCTGTCTGAATGTGGAGTAGCGATCCAGTAGTTTAGTGTGTGAGATCTGATAATGTGTGGCTCGAAACTCAACATGATTTGGGACATGAAAGTGTGAAATGTGGCTCGAGGTCTCTCATTACTTCTACTCCACACCTCTGAGCCAACCACAGATGGATACCAAGGTATAAAAGTAACCGTTAATCCGTTTAATTGCATAGCTAAGTTCTGTGGCTGAACGGTGGGCTGACAAATGACGATGTCTGTGTGAAGCTGCTGAACATAAAAGATCCAGGATTCCCATTTCCACTAGACTGGGGTAATCGTAGGGTTTATAGTATTGTAGATGGTAAATAGTAAGAAACAAACAGATTAACACAAATAATGTCATTACCAGTTACTGAGCAGGTCCCAGAAAAAGTTACAACTACTCCGAAGGTAGAAGAAATCAGGGAAAAGTACAACTTTCGTCCTTTCATTGATGCCCCACCTTCTAAGAGTGATGCTGAAATCTTAGACCTTCCAATTATCGACCTTGCCAAGTTTGACAAGGGTCCTGATGCTAGAAAAGAGTTGGCCGATACATTAGAAGCTGCATTGACACATTATGGTTTCTTCAGAGTTATCAATCACGGTTATACCCCAGAATTTTTAGCACATTTAAAGTCTATCGCACAATCTACCTTTGACACCACTGATGAAGTCAAGTCCAAATTCTTTGCTGGAAAGACTAAAATTGATATTGATCAAAATTTGGAGTTAGGTGTTATCAGGGGTACAGGTTACAAACCAAAAGGTTATTGGACTTATACTAATAATGTTACTGATAATGTCGAATTCTACAATTTCCGCCACTTTCTCCATCCTGATATTTTTTACAATGATATTGAATATCCCGAGTTTGTTCACTATCATTTAGAAGATGTTAGACAATACTTTGATTACTTACACACCAGTGTCCAAAGAAAAGTCTTGACTTTGATGGATATTATTCTTGAACTTCCAGAAGGTACATTATACAACAATTTCTTTCCATCAATTGAAAATGATGTTGTTAATTCTGGTACTGGTTTTGGTAGATTTTTATTGTACCATCCCGTTGATGCCGAATACAAGAAGAAGACTGCCTCTACTTGGTTAAGAGGTCACACTGATGCTGGTGCATTGACCTTCATTTTATCTCAATCTATTTTGTCTTTACAGATCCGTTCATATGACGATGATGAATGGAAATATGTCTCTCATGTTCCAAATTCTATTATTGTCAACATTGGCGATACTTTCAAATTCTTAACCGATGGATACTTCAAGTCGTCGATCCATAGGGTCCACACTGCACCTGAGGATCAACAAGACTACACCAGAAACACCATTATTTATTTCGCATCTCCAAAACTCGATATTTATATGGACTCTGGAACTTTAAACTCTCCAAAGTTAAAGAGACTAGGTTACAAATTGGATGATGGTTTGGAAAGAATTACTGTTCGTCAATGGGATGAAGCTAAAGGTAAATTTTTTAACAAGACTTCTGCAAACCGTCAAAACAATTTAACTTTGTACGGCAGAGAAAGTATCGGTTCATTAATCAATGAACCATCTGCTAATCTTCCAGCTACTGAAGTTAAAGTTTAAATTTATTAATTTTCTTTTTCCATATTTATTGTTTATTTAACTATATAATGAAACCGATGTTTAAAACACACAAACATCACAATCTATAATACTCAAAACGTCTCCCGGATCGCCTTTATTTACCGTTTCAGAATATGAATTCCAAATCGTTTTAATCATTTCCCATGCCCTATTTATATTTGCACTTGGAATGTACTTCTTTAAATCTTGGTATATCATTTCAAGCATGAGTCTATCTGCCTTCTCATATATACAAGACCCTGCAATAATGAATGGAAATAACAAACAGTTGTTCAATTCCCATGATACTAAACTTTGAACACCAGTTAATATTTCTTTACACAATATCTTGACTTCAAAACTCGTAATTGAACATCTCAAAATCTTCACTCGTAAAAAAATACGTATCGAAAGTTTCAATAAATCATGGAACTTCTGAAGTCTCTCTATTTGATCAGGCGTGGATGTGTCCATGTCTATATCCGGAATCGACTCTGCGATCTTAGTTTCTAAAACTGCAGCCTTCATACCAAACCAAGAATAAAAATGTTTCTTCATACTGTCATATTTCTTAAATGTTTCCGAATTCAAAAATTCATGAGTGTCTTCTCTCGACATGCGTTGGTTCTCTAATACCGGTGCAATATACGTTTTATTGTAGTTATTCAATTCTTCCAACTTGACTGTAAACAAATCATACAATGTCTTAACCTCACCAGTTATGATGCATAGGTCTGCGCAACATTTCGTCAATGGACCACAACACATAACGGATGGATTTGACCCTTCAAGTTGAGAATGAATTGTAACGTCGATGATTCTCTTGTAAATATGTTTTGGAAATAATGGACTTGATAGTTCTTTTGTTGAGGCCTTACCCATTTTGAAAATGTCTTGATAAAAGAACCACGCTAATACCCAACATATTGCTGGGTTGTTATTTGTTAATTCAAGAGATTCATTGATACCCACGCTTTTAAGGGTATTATACGTTCTATCAAACATCTTCCTCCACGTGGTATAATCACCCCTCGAAGAGGATAAAATTGCATGGCATGTTTGAGATATAATTATACCTGTGATTTCATCACTATATTTCTTTGAATCTGAAACCGCAATCGGCTCCATATAGTCGATTATTTTAATCGATTCGTCCAGGAATCTCTGAGCATATTCATTCTGGTTTAAAGATAAAATCCAACCGGCAAATGTGAACATGACGGATTTATTAGTGAACGCTAATGGTAAAATTAAAGAATAACATCTGTTATATCTGTTGAACATATCTTTCATATTTGCCGATGTGGATATGATAGTAAGTGCTTGATATTCCATATCCATTTGCAGAGACGTTATTTCATATGGCCGTATTCTTCCGGATTCTTCTAATCCTTCAATTTCATCATCTATGTCATCAATATCACTAAGACCGATGATGTCAGAATTAAGGTTTTCATCTTCTTTGAGTTCTTCGATCTTGTCAGGGTACCATTTATCAATATCATAAGAAATCCCAACGAAATCAGCGGCTGTCTGTGTGTTAAAATTTGGTAGTTCGATTGTATGACTCATGCTCATTAGAGCGTTATTATTATTTATGTCATTTTCAAGTTGCTGTTGTAATCCATCAATAGCGCTGAAAATGTTGATGTTTTCATCAAAATTCTTCCTGTCCTTCTTCACCTTATTCGTTTCTGAGACTTTGGTATACTTGCAGCATTTGCCTGTTGTCTGACATCTTGTACATGCAGGTTTTTGCTCGTCACACTTGAGTTTTTTCTTTCTGCACTCTGTGCAGCTGATTACTGAACGTCTCTTTTTGTTGACGACGAAATGGTACTTCATTTTCGGTTGGCGGGGGGTTGTGGATCAAAGGACCAACTATAGGATAACATTAGGGAAAGAAGGAAGTGGTGGATAGAAGATAACAAGCTTAAACACCGAACCCAGATCTACCACCACCAACCAGCAATTCATCGATATCAAAACTACAAGGAAACGGCCGAGATTCTGGCTTATCGGAAAGGCCGACTGTTTTGGGGATTGGCCCCACCGCGCCGGCCGGCGCTGCTTTCCGGTGGGGGCGGCCGGGTGGGTCGGTGGTGGTGTAGATAGCGGATTGGGGGAGGTTGGGGTGGGAGATAGCTGCAGAGTGACAGGTGTATAAGTATGACCCCCACCCCGTCTGCTGCTACACGGACTGGAGAGCCACGGGGGTGGGTTTGACGCGGCGGAAGGCACAGGAAGACAGTCCCGTCTTATCGTCGTCGGATAAACACTTCCGCAGGTGACGGTTTTAAGCGATTCTTTATTACTATTAATTCTCCTTATACAGTTACACATTTTTGATTGGCCACTATTCGATCTCTAAGAACAGTGACATGCATTTCATATTCGAAAGTTGGTAGTTTCTTAGCGAGTAGCCATCTATAATCTCTTCTAAATCCTGGATCAACTTTTCGGACCATTTCTCGATATTGTTATCCTTGATGTTGTTTGTATTCGAACTGTTGCAGGAATTAGCAAACTCCCAGATCGTATGTGTTAAGTCCTTCAACACACTCTTGGCATTTTCCTTCTCTTGTGAATCAAAATTCTCAATTTCTAAAACATGTTTAGAAATCTTCTCGGCAACTAACAATTGAATCTTTCTTCTGATGTAGTAAGCATCGCTGACATTGGATAATCTAGAAACGATGGAGAGATTCAAATCGTCACCTCCTCTTCCGATGGAGATAGGGATAGACGTCGAACCGATCGGGTCGCCAAATGTAATACCAGCTTCATTGGTCTTTTCAATATTCAAATTCAGCGTTATATTACTTTCGATATTCGATTCGTTTGAAATGAGTTTAACATCTGTCTGATTTTCGAATTCTGTAGTTTCTTTATCAGAGACAAACGTCGTTTTAGATGTCGCAATCATGGCCTTGTAGTTCTTGTTGATACTTTCATCTTCGAAATCAACATGCACATTAAACAACAATGACTTTTCAAAACCGGATGGGATGTTTCTCATCTTGATTACGTACTCATCCGAATTCCCCGTCTTTTGAATGCCATTGTTAGTCTCGAAACCTTTCAATTGAACATACTTTGGAAAGTTAATAGACGTTTCCAGTTTTCTAATTGTAATATTATGCAGTTTTTCAATCATCGATTCTAATATATTTCCCA
Organism: Pichia sp. NRRL Y-27261; assembly: GCA_030569835.1. Taxonomy (NCBI): domain Eukaryota; kingdom Fungi; phylum Ascomycota; class Pichiomycetes; order Pichiales; family Pichiaceae; genus Pichia; species Pichia sp. NRRL Y-27261. The sequence continues at coordinate 94,762 of JAJMLU010000001.1, forward strand.
AATTTTCGAAATCTAAAGCGATAGATAATTTTATTTCGTTATTGTATTCAAATCTCTTATCCGTATTCTTCAAATACCTGTTCATATACAGGATTTGGTTGACTTCATATTTGAATTCATCGGCTAACAAAATCATATTGCAATTAGCATCGTACTTTTCACAAATATCCGAGATTCGATCATTGATATCCTTATATGAATTACTCTTTCTCTTCTTCACGAACGGATTGCTGAAATCGATAGTGGCCGCATCACTATCCTCTGTTTGCTTACTACTTACCGAGTTTCTTGCATGCTCTCTTCGGGTAACCATATCCATCAACAACTCATTCGAAACACAGAGGATTTGATGCAAATAATCCACCTTTTTATTATTACTTCCCAGCGTGTGATTGAAACCGATATTCGATAACAGCTCGATATACTTGATCCCGTCTTCCCAGAATGAAGCACCCGACATCTTACCCTCTTCACTGATAACGCTCTCAGTGATCGAATCGAGCATCGTCTGCCATCCAGACCACGATTTGGAAATACATCCATAATAATTACCCAACGTTGACAAGTTTTTCACATGATTGCCTAAGAAAATGACACCTAATTTATCTTCAGCATGCATCGAGTTCAACATGTTTGTAAGCAAACCCTTGATGACATCTGCGTACTCGTCATTTTCCAATCCATAATCTTCGCTGTTCACCAATGGAATGGCCAAGATGAGCACAATTGGGATTGGGTCCGGTCTGAGGATTTGACGTTTGAGGAATCCAGATGGTAAATCGAGTCCCCTCGAGGATAACTTGTTGAAAATCTTGATATCATGTGGTAAGACGTCGTCGTCGTTATCGCTTGAAACCAAGCTCCATGCATTAGTCGATAGTTGGATCAATGGAATGGTGTTTGAAGTTGGGATCTTCTTGTGAATCTTGTTTAAGGTGACCCACCATTTGTGCCTTAGAATCTTGTTGTCTGAAGTGATCGTTATGCTTGGGATCTTAATCGAGTTCATGTTGATTATGATGTTGTTTTCCTTGCTGAAGATAGATGAAATGAATGACTGTTCGTTTAGTTCTTGATTGAGTAAGAGTTGCGTTCCGAGTGCGTTGAGAATGATGATATTCGATTCAAAGAGATAGACTTGGCATGATTGGTATGTATTTACTTTGATCGTTATATCGACCATATCAAAGAGAATGAGGTTACCTAGAGATGTGACATCGATGTTCAGGTTAGGTATGTTTTCATGGAAGTTGTTGATGACTATGTCTGTAATTTTATTTTTTCCTATTTGCGCTTTGATTTGTTCCTTTTTGTTGAATTCTAAAGATGACTCGAAATTCGTCACCGAGACATTGACAACACATCCGATATCTGCCTTGGATTTGTCGTTGATATTGATCGAAGAGTATTCAGGAGCAAACAGTAATTTGGCGAGCTCGATATCGTTGCTTGAGGTTGAAGTTGGGGATTTCGCAGAAGTGGATTTCGACGATGCCGAGTTGACCAGAGATGGTAGGACCAAGTCATCTTCGTGGTCCCAAAACTTACTACCAATTTGGTTCTGTGGGGTTATTGGGTCCGACGTGCTGTCACTGCTTCTCGAGTCGAGTGGAGATGGAAGTGGAGATCCTTGGAATGTGTTTACCGACATATTTGGAATTTGGAAGTTGTTTATATTAGCCATAATATTTGAGTATTCATCGTGTGGGTTGAGAATATCTTTGTATATTTTAGAGAGTGTTGTGTTTGCTGCAGTCCCCGTGGCCGTCGTTGCGTTGAACAAGAGTGTGGAGTCACAACAAGCAGTTTCTTCATTGCACGATGGACAAGTGAGCTTATCGGGAGTATCCGAGTGGAAATCCTCATCCATGCCTTCTATCGGCGCCACAAGCTCTTTGAGACACTCCAGATGCAAGACATGACCACACTTGAGGTCCACGATCTGTTCTCCTTCGAAGATGTTCTGGAGTGGTTCGTTGCAGAAGCAGCAGTTTGCGTCGTTGATGTTAGAGTTTTTGCGTTGTCCCGACGACGGAGTTGAGTTTGGGAGGTTCAATCTGTACTCTTTGGAGAAGCCCAGCGGGGTGCTGTTCACAGAGGTGGATGCCGTTCTGGATGAGTACGGCGTGGATGTCTGGGAGAAGGTGCTGACGGTGGAGCCGGAATAGTTGAACACCTTTGGCACTTTCTTGAAGTTGAAAGTATCTGGCTGTCTAGCGGACATAATGATAAATTAGCAATTGTACTTAGATTTTTGAGATAAGTGGTGAGCTCTCTTCCTTGTGGGTGGTCTGTGGACGTGTGTCGTTGCCGTTGCAGTTCTTGTCAAGAGAAGAAAGACTATCAGGAAGGAAGCAGCCGTCGAAGAAGGAGGAGGAAAAGGTGCCAGCTGGGGAAAAAGAAAGAAGCCTGGAAAGACGGAAAGCCGGAAAAGAAGAAAAGAAGCCAAGCTGCACCGCCTTGTTTCAGCTCTCGCTGCGAGGTTTCACTTTTCCACTTCGTTAGTGTTTGTTAGGTTTGTTAGGTTTGTTAGGTTGTTCATTTATACAGGATGGGTTGGATGTTAGATGGGATGCTATAGAGTAGTCGATAAGAGGCCCTAGTCACGGGACTCCCACACGTCCTCGCTGCTGCCCCGCTTGAGCTGCTCCACGAGTCTCTTCTTGTAGAAATCCTGCACGTTCACCTCCTTCACGTCTTCGGTGTTGAGTGAGTTGGAGAAGCAGAAGTTGAGCTTCTCGGACTGTTTGTCACATAGCGTCAAGTCCCCGTACCGGTAGTAGTTTCTCACCTGGCCGCCGAGAGACATGCACTGCATGAGTTCGTCAAGGGCCGTCATACACGACATTTCTTTCTGTAGGATGGGATGGCGGTGGTGGGAATGTTAGTATTTGTCCAAAATAGGGGTAGTTCATCGTGTTGGGGTCGTACGTACTGGGAATTTGCTTAATTCTAAAGCTTCGGCTCTCGATCCGGCCTTTTCTCTGAGCGTGTTGGCTCTCTTCTTGTCTTCATCGATCATTTCGTTCATTATGCTCTGGAGCTCTCCGGCACCGCTGGTGTCCGTTGATGGGAGATGGTCGGCGTCATCCTTAGTGTCCGCTGCGGGTTTCTTAGACCAGAACATGCTGTGTGTGGGTATTCCGTTGTGTGGTGGCTTGCCGGGTCCACTTCTCCAGATGAAGAGACGGGTCCATCTTCACCATCATCTGCCTCCATTCATGCTGTGAAGAACGTGCATACAAATTTGTATGCGCGGTCAATCTGGACTTCTCTTACTATGGAACGTGTGCTATTCGATACAGATAGTGGTTAAATTACTCGTGATACAGATGGGTTACATAGATAGCTAGCGGCATATACTTATATTCATTAGCCTCATTTCTTTAATAAGGAGGTGGATTCGGAAACGAGAGTGGCATCAGTGGAACTGGATGCAGGAAGCTCGTTATCCAATTCGACGTCACCTTCTTCGGAGTCTTCAGTAGCAGGCAGGGCAACGTGTTCACCATAGACAGTGCTCATGCCTAGCTCCTTGACGGCTTGGTCCATCTTTGCGTAGACTTCTTCGGTCAATCTTGGAACGTCGTCCTTAGTCAAGCCTTCGGTTGGAACTGGGTCCAACACCTTGATGTTGATCTCACCTCTGTTGAAGTTGAAGAGCTTGATGGAGTACAAGTTGGACGTGTTGGAAACGACGATCGGGATGATTGGGATTTGTGCTTGAACGGCCAAATGGAATGCACCCTTCTTGAATGGTAATAAGGTTGGGGTGGAAGAGTATGATCTAGTACCTTCTGGGAACATGAACAGACCACCCTTGTTTTCCTTCAAGGAGTCCAACGCGTTGTTCAAGGTCCGGATGGCAGACTCTCTGTTGGATCTGTCAAGGAAGAACGTACCACTGGCACTCATGAACCAACCGAGGAATGGGAGGTACTTTAATTGTTTCTTAGCGGTGACGACACACTTTGGTGGGAACACTCTACCGAGCATGTAGATATCCAATTCGGATTGATGGTTGGAGATCAAGATGGCAGGTAAGTTTTCGAGTAATTCCGGCTTATCGACATTGATCTTCATGCCCATGATGAAACTGAACAAACCATAGTAAAATCTAGCGGTACTCCATTGAGCCAAGAGTCTTTTTCTGATAAGCGTGAAATAGATGGAACATAGCACACCGTAGGTGGCACTGAGAAGCATCACGTTGAGTGCCACTATACCCTTAGTGACGAATTTGACCTTCTTCAAGAGATTTCCCCAAAACGCCATTTTCTTCTGTTGTGAGCCTGATTTAGGATTTTGATTGGAACTGTTTGGAACGAGTGCTTCGACAAAGACAAAACACGTCACGAGGATGAGGAGACTGGTTACCAACAACACTTTGCGAGGGGGGACGGGAGATATGTGTCTGCTGCCTGCCGACGGGAGGGATGGAGAACCGGCCCGACTTGACACATCCGTCGTCCGTCTTCCTTCCTGGCGGCCTGACCTTTCGGTTTTTGTTGAGAGGGAAAAATGGGAAAGTTGAGTGGGATTACGTAAGCGGACGGGTTGACATTGATTACTTGTCAGTTAGTTAAATGGTTATGCTATAACGGGTTATGTACAGTGGTTCTATATATCTTTGGTGGTTGTGGAGGATGGTATGGCTAGGAGACCCAATCTTACATCTTTCTTTCGATTCTGTTCAACTTTCTAGCGGTCTTAGCGTTGGTCTTTGTTCTTTGACCCCTAACAGGTAAACCCATAGAGTGTCTCATACCGGCGTAGGAACCGATTTCTCTTTTCATCTTGATGTTGGCTCTCACCTGAGCCAAGAGCTTGGAGTCGGTGGTCATTTCGGAGAGCTCCTTGGTGATGGACATCGTCTGTTGTTCTGAGAGCTGGTGCATACGCATGTCTGGATAGAATCCGAGCTTGGAGCAGATTCTGGTGGCGGTTTGCAAACCAACACCGTAGAATGTCTTTGCGAGACCGAACTGTAGTGATCGAATGGAGGGGAAGGGGTCGTTTATGTTAGTATTTGGCTCTGGAAGTGTGTATTTGGCAATTTTTCACTATTCATCTTCATCTCCAGTGGAGTGGGGTGTACGTACGTTGATTCTGTATTTTCCCTTGACGGCTTTACCCAAGATATGCACGACCATTCTGCTGCTGTGTGTGTTGATTAGTGGCTGGCTGTGGACGTGTCTCTGGCTGCAGGATCCAACGTCACCAGCATCGACACTCCAGTTGAAGTCCATGTCGTCTTGTCTACTACAGAGGACGAGCTCGCACTGCCGGCCGCTGCACACAAAATCTCGCGCCGGGTAACTCTCTGAGGGAGACGTTCTTACTACGCTATAAACACTACTTAGATGCTACTTAGACACTGCACAGCTAGGCATTCTGCTGGATCCGGGACATCTCGATGCCGATGTCCAACCGCATGATGAGGAGCAACCGCACGAGGCCAACCATCGACACGAAACTCGCTACTCCGACAGGGACAACTGCAAACACCACCAAGTTGTAAAGATCGACTTTCCTTTTGTACTTGTTCTTCACAGCTCCCTCGTTCTCTGTAATACCACTATTACATCTGCTGTGGCCCTTCCCGTCGTCGCCGGCAAGGAGCCCGTTTCGGGAGCTGTTCTTAGAAGCGTTGCTGCTTCTCTGCCTGTCGTCACTGCCATCTTCGGCATTACCGTTGCTGTTTGTAGTATTGGCCCCACTCCTGGATAACTCGATGCTGGAGATCTCTTTCGATTTCAAGTGTTCTTCGATCCCGAGATTGTTCGACATAAAGCACTGGATGATGAAGAACACCGTCAAGACACACGAGATAAAGATCCACACCGTTAAACAGAACTCGTTGTCGGCATTGTTGAACGTATAGTTAAACAGTTCCACAACCATCACAATGATCAAACTCATGCTCAATATCCTCACAATGACCGCCTGGATGGCATACATCACCATCCACCGCACCATCAACCCGTCAAGAATCGTATACGAGAGCAAGGCACTCACCAAACACCACAGTGCAGCTAAGAAGAATTCTGTTGCTCTGACCGTCGTGATGTTGTTGTACGGGATCTTCATCAACTTGTACCATTGCGAGATCAACACGATGAAGTTCTTCAACATCGAGTAGATGGGGATATCTCTGCAGATTGTCACGATGAGATGCTGTCTGGTATTCAACCGTTTCAACCCGTAATTCTTTAGTCTATTTCGCTGCTTGTACATATCTTCCATTGCCGTTGACGACGACCCCACGAGTAGATTTCCAGAAACGCCATTGTTGCTGTTACTGCTGTTGTGACTGTGATTCGTAGCGTCGTTCATCACATGCGATCCTGAATTGTTGTTGTTATGCGATTCACTGGATTGGAAACTGCTGTTATTGGATCTGTTCATTGCTCGATTCACATTGATGTTGTTATACCCTATATCGTACCGTCTTGCCTGGATTAATGCCGGATTGATCTCGATCTCTACTTCCGAGTCCGTAGGCGGCGGATGGTTGGCGTATTCGGAATCGTTATCGGATAGGAGATTGAGATTATCTATATGCCGACGCATGCGGATCATGTCTTCTCTGTTTGCGTAACTCATGTTTGTCTGTGTAATCGGGTGCTACTCTGAACCGTCCTGTGAAGCTCTCTGTAGCCGGTACCTGATTCTGAGAGACCGATGGACCGGGAGTGGGTTTCAGAAACGAACTGAACCAGGTGAAACCTTTTTTCCCGAATCAAAAAAGGGACTTCATAGAAATAATTTTTTTTAGGACGAGCCAGAAAAGCCTGCAAATAAAAATCCGCGCTTACGTCAGCTGCACGACGCCTACAAAGTGGAAACCGTTGATATCACAGGGCAGTTTTAACTAGAAGCTAGCCTTATACAGGAAATTAAAACAGAAATCATCATAATAAGAAATATAAAAGGACCAAGGCGACTGCGATTTCAATAAAGAGTTTCGCCTTGTTGCTGTTGTAGAAATCAAACTCGTATTATAAAGCTTCCAATTGGTTGCTGATTTCATCTAATTCTTCTTGAGCCTTCTTGTACTTGTCTTCTAATTCTTCAAACTTGGTTTCTAAATCGCTCTTTTCCTTTTCTAAAGCGTTCAACTTGTTTTCTAAAGTCTCGACCTTGAGATCGGATTCTCTTAACTTGGTTGTCGTTTCTTGTAAGGTCTTGTCAGAAGTTTCTAATTCTTCTTCAAGCATAGCATTCTTCTTTTGAATGTTTTCACTGGAAGTTTGTAATTGGGTAGAGTCACCGACAATCTTCTTGTTGGTTTCCAAGTCGGTTTCTAATTTCTCGTTTTGTTCTTCTAAGGTTTGGTTCTTGGTAGTTAAGGACTTGATTTCGTTTTCTTTTTCTAAAAGTTCTTGTTCTAAGTCCTTAACCTTTTGAGTGGCTTCGTCAGCCTTTTCTTGCCATGATTCGGCATCAAGCTTGAGCTTGTTCATCTTCTGCGGGAGAGGAAATGAGAGGAGTGGTGGAGGCGGCGGGAAATGTTAGTATTCGGTCGATTCGGACGACGGATCACATCACATTGGATCAGATCAACACAATGGCTGGTGTCTGGTATTGTTGTGATTGTCCTTTTTTGGGGAATGTCCAAAGAGAACACGGGCGTGCGGGGGCCAATTGAGGCTGCGGGAAAGCGGGACGTACTTCCTTTAACTTGTCCATCTTGTCTGTGTCGTGTGCTGCGTGTGGGAAGGGCAGGAAGTGCAAGGGAAACCACCGTAGGAGAAGAAGAGAGCAGCAAGTGAAACGTGGTAAAAGCGCATGCTCTCATGTCAGCGCTCGCACCATCGAGTTTGCCACCAAAACAAAACCAAAACACCCAACTGAAATTGGCCAAAGCGGGAAAACGTAAATTTGAGCGTTTCGCTGGGGACGGCGACCGGGTCGGGGCGCACGCGTTGCGTCGATCGACGCGGGTCACGTGACCTGGTTGTCAGACTCTATTCTATTCTTATGTTCGTTTCGTTTTGTACAATTATACAGGGGAGGTATTATACTACATCGGTGAGGTCGTCATACTTTCGTTCTCTTGCAGGCGTCGCCGGCCGGCTTCGTGTCAGTGGTCGTGGCCGTCAGCGTCCCAGGGAAATCGCTGGACGAAATACCCTTTTGTTCAATGTCCGGAAAGTCTTGCAATGGCACTGCATCCACCGTCACTTCCACAAGTCCGGGTTCGATTGACCGTTTCCTCGTCTGAAGTTTGCTTGCATCTTCAATGTTCAATTCGTTGACCTTTTCGACGCTCGAGTTCCGGGATTCTTCCCTCTGCGATGTCAGTTTAATCGACGTCAACTCGTCAACTGAAGAAACATCGTCTGAAGACGAAGATACAGAGTTCTGATGTTCACCCTGCTGATGTGAGCTTGGGTCTAGAATGCCATTCAAGAAATCAATGTGCTTCAATGAGGCCTTAGTTAGGTCTGGGAATTCAATGTTGAACTTGATAATCAAATCACCAAATTTCAGATCTTTGTCTTCGAGAATCTGTGCATCTCCGTTTTCTTCTTCTTGATCATTAGCAGTCTTGGATTCATGTATCGGCATACCGTACCCTGTGAGAATCTTAATCGAGTGTCCAGACTTGATATCACCACGGTTGATCATCATGTCGACTTGTTTACCGTTGATGTGCTTGAATGAAACGACACCACCACACAACGCCTTATGTAATGGTATGGAGATCGTTATGAGTAAATCGTTATCTATTCTTTTGAAATTAGTAGAGGCAGTATTCGGGTTGTCCACCAGCGTAAGAACGACATCACCAGGAATCAAATTGATGCCTTCATCGGCGGCATTAGGAAAGATGATCTTATACCCGTTACTGACACCTCTTGGTGTATTAAAGTCGAATATAACTTTGGTGTCGATTAGCTTATTACCGCCACATTCTTCACAGATATATTTATCAGGAATGAACTTACCCGTCCCGTGGCATCTGGCACATGTGGACTGCGATCTTTGATACATCATGCCATTTCTCATTTCGTTGACAATGACCCCAGATCCACAACAGTCATTACATGTGTAGATTTTAGAACCACCAACGGCATTACATGAAGGACATTTCAGCCTCTTCGAAAGTTTCAGCTTGATATTTCGTCCATTGTAAAAATCTAACAATGTGCATCTGATGTTGTCCTTGATATCATTTCCTCTGGACATTTTACTGTGGCTGTGGTAATTTCGAGAATTATGATGTGGTTGTTGTTGTTGTTGTTGTTGTTGCGGATGCATATTCATATTCATCGTATCGAAGGACGATTTAAAGGAACCAAAGAAGTTGTTAAACATGTTTTCAGCATGAGAATTCATCATGTTGTGCATGTTCATGTTCTGCTGGAAATGCTCTGCGAAATTCTTGTTGTGTTGTGTGAAACGATCATACATTTGACTCTGCAGATTGGCGCTAGCAGTAGCATGATCATATTGGTAGTTATTAGTGGAGAAAACAGAGGTTTGGTTCTGCGGGTTTCGTGCAACGTCTTCACCGTAATTATCGTACAAATATCGCTTGTTAACATCGCTTAAAATATCGTATGCTTCAGAAATAGACTTGAACATTTCTGTCATTCGTTCCTTTTCTTGCGGATCGTCTACCGGCTGCTTATCAGGATGGTACTTCAACGCTAGTGCTTTATACGCCTTCCGTATTTCTTGTTCGTCTGCCGTTACAGCAACCTGCAAGAGGTCATATAGCTGTGTTTCTTTCACCATAATGGAAGGACTTGTGAAGTGTTTGTGTCTTTATAATACGTACAGTTGAATGTTTGCTACTCTATGTTTGAGTTCTGAAAAGACAGGCCATGCATATATCGTCAATAGATGGAGAACAGACTATGTCTTGTTGACAGAAGTAGAGAGTGGAGAAATCTGGAGTTAGCAAATAGGGGAATCGCCGGACCAAAAAATATCGAATGTTTAAATAAAATAAAAGAAAATAGAAAATTGACTTTAGTTGGCTTTAACAATCGACGTAATGTGTGGAACTTACAGGGTTCAAGATGATAAAGGACTGGTGTCGAATCTATATTTGTCCGATTTCTTTCAGAGATCGATATGACCTGCTGTCTGAGGTATAATGGGTGTATCCAAGAATGACGGGCCTGCGACGGATCAATCGAGAAGGAGAGCTGCAGCTAGTGGCCGGAGTGATTAATGTGAAGAGGGGGGGAAGAGAACTGCTCTCTGGCTGTAATGTGGTGTAATGCTAGATGCCGACTGCTGTATCTGGGAGTGATGGAGGTGTGGAACTGTAAGTAAACTAAACTGTGCCAAAAGTGCTACGGCTAGCTGCCGTCTACAAGCTGGAAACGGAAAACGGAATGGCTCCTCGATGCACAGTGCACTTCCTTCTCTTCTTTTCTCCGTTACACTACACTCCCTGACATCTACATCTTCCATCTTACGACACCGACACCAACCACCGCTGCTGTGGCATTCCCACACCGCTATATACTGCAACCCTGGCCAGCTGTTGACAGACCCGTCTCCCGTCGCCCCATTGCAGCCCCCACCATACCCTTCACCCGCCTCCAGCCTTATCGAACGCTTCAGCACCATCAAGCACGGAACCTTCCAGAAAAACTCTATTTGGGGCCGTTATTTTTTTGTGTCCGGCGCGTCGATCGACGCGCCGCTGCCGCCGCCGACTTTCCCAGAAATCGTCGACATGATTCTGCAGGTGTCAACTTTTCACCAAGTAGCCGTCTTGCAGTACCCTTCTAAACACCGTAATCGCCACTATCCCCAGCAAAGGACACTCCAACAGCCTCAAAACACCACACACAGTCATGTCGTTGTTGTTCTCCAACTACTACACTCCTTCAGAGTACTCCCTTTCTCTCTCTTTGGGCGACACCAAGCCAAACTACTCCGGTAAGGTTTCCATCAAGTTGATCAAGAATGACCGTTTCAACGGTGAAAAACCAGCAGATACCGATCTTTTCTCCATCTCCCTGAACACCGCCGAAGTCATCTCGATGTCTTCTACCTTGCAAACAGGTTCCGAATCATACAAGTTGTCTCACGCTTTGAACAAGGACGATCATTTGACCAAGTATTTCTCGAACGAAATCTCCATTGCACAAATCGCAGCCGAAGAATCTCTCATTTTAGAAATCAGCTTCATCGCCGTCATCAGAAAGATTATGACTTATAGTGATGTAACCAAAGGTGTCTACTCCACCAAATATACTGACCCAGTCTCTGGAAAATCCGACATGTTCTTCTTGTCTACTCACTCACAACCTCACTTTGCTCGTTACATCTTCCCATGTTTAGACGACATCAACTCCAAGTGTCCAATTGCTCTAGAATTGACTGTCGACAACAAGTTCACCACCATCTCCAACTTGCCAATTGAATCTTCTGATTTCATCTCAAATACTGCTAACAAATTAGTCAAGTTCGTCAAATCTCCCCCAATGTCAACTTCCGTCTTCTCATTTGCTGTCGGTAACTTCGATTACATTGAAAACTCCGTCGCATTGCCTGTATCCAATTCTGAGTTACCTATCAAGATCTACACCATGGTCGGTGATTCCGAAAGAGCTCAATATGCCTTAGATACAGTCTCTACCGCTATCGTCGACTTAGAAAAGAAATTCGACGTCGAATACCCATTACCAAAATTAGATATCGTCGCCGTCCCATTCTTATCCGATGGTGGTGTTGAAAACTGGTCCATGATTCAAGTTATCAATGACCACATCTTGACTCCTGACTGGAAGGTTTCTGATGCTCAATTGTACAAGTTACAAAAAACTATCAGAGACGTCTTAGTCCACGAAATCGTCCACATGTATGTCGGTAACTACATCAGTTTTGACAGCTACGACTACACCTGGTTAAACGAAAGTTTTGCCACCTTCATGGCTAACACCATCGTGACAGCCAAGTTTGACAAGTACATGTGGATCAACACTATCAACAGCGACTTGCAAAGTTTGAAATTGAGAAACATGGAATCCGATATCACTCCAATCCACACAGCCAATGTTGACACTTCCAGAATCCACGATACCTTCAACAGAAACTCATATGAAAAGGGTATCTTTTTAGTGAGATCTTTAGCTTCCTTATTTGTTGCTAATGACTCCGACTTAAACAACGAAAACTACGATGTGTTCTTTGCCATGATCGGTGATTTCATCAAGATCCACAAATTCGGTAACTTCAAGCCAATCGATCTTTGGAACTTCTTAAAGTCCCATCCATCAAACAAATTCAACTATGATATCCCAACAATTATGAACTCTTGGATCAGAACCCCAGGTTTCCCAACATTAACCGTCACAAAACAAGAAAACGGCTCTTTCAAGATCGAACAACACCGTTGTCTGAATGACCCAACTGAAGATATAGAAGACGTTCCATTCCAAATCCCACTTGTCATCAAGAAATCCGATGGTAAGTTAGGTAGGCAATTGATGTCTGACAGATCGTTAGTCATCTCCAACGAAGACCAACCTGATGATTTCTTCTTCATCAATGCAAACGAATCTTTCATCTTGAACGTCTCATACCCAGATTGTGTCTCTAAGGAAATCGCATCTAAGTTCTCTGTCTTAAACAACGTTGAACAAATGCAATTCTTCAAGAACTTCTCTTCTATCATTGGTACCAACTACCAAACCAACGAAAGCGTCGTTGCATTCTTCAACGTCATCAAGTCCATCAAAAAGGTCACCAAGCCAAATGCAGCTGCTATGTCATTTGCACTTTCCATTCTTTTATCCGTTTACAAAGCTATTATCACTTTAGCTTACTTTGACGATGCTGCATTATACAAGAGACTCAGCATCTTCATCGACGATTTATGTAACAAGTTTGTTGCGCAATTAGACTGGGATAACGTGAAATGGGAATCTTTGAATGTCGAAGACATCGTCTTAAGAAACAACATCTTATCTCTTAAATATGACAACACTTCAATCCAGCAAGTCGGTAAGAAACTTTTCAAGAAGGTCTTGCATGGTCCAAAGGCTTCTATTCCAGTGGAACTCTTAACCACCGTCTTCGCCATCGAAGCTCAAAGTTCAACATTAAAGGAATACAAGGAAATCAGTAAGTTGGTGCGTAACCCAGGTTTAGTTGTCAACAACATCCAACGTGGTTCTCCAAATGATGTCCAAACAGCAGCCATCAACTCTTTAGGTTGTATGACTGACGCTGAATTAAGATACAAGACATTCAACTTTGTCATGACCAACCCAGATGTTAAAATGATAGAATTATCCTTATTAGGTTTAAGATTCCAAATGCCTGCATACAAAGAATTATGGAAATGGTATGTTGCTAATTACACTGTCTGGTATAGTAAATTCGCCAGAGACAGCAAATCATACCAAGGTTTATTCTTCAAGCATGTCAGTGAATTGGCTCTGGAATGTGCATACTACGATCCTGAATTAAGAAAGGAAGCTGAAAATTTCGTCGCTAACAAGAACGACGATGTCAAGACCTGGTTAGAAGAAGCTAAGGACAAGTTTGCAAATCTCGAATTATTGAACGAAGCAAACGCTGAACTTAAGACATTCCTCCAATAGAGCTGTATATAGTAGACGATTATTACAATTTTTATAGACGTTTGTAATTATAAAAAGAAATGAAACAAAAACAGTAATTTTATATGACTTGTTTAATGAACTTTATGATTTAACTCGTATTATTTTTTATTCTGGGTTTCAAAGAAGTTGGCGTTATCATCACCATAAACAGAAGCAATACACTCTTTTAATCCAATCCATACCTCATCAACGTCCATACCTTTGTTTGTCTTATCACTTCCCAATTTGAATGCGATCTTTGCAGCGATGATTCTTCTTATATATATTTCCAGCATCAATCTGGTTAAAAAGTATGAGTTTTCCGATAACTCAGGATTGTGGACGATGATGTGCTTGATTGCGGTTTCCCAATTTGGATATCTCCCCCCAAAGATTTCATTTCTCACATCAGTATAAACTTCATTACCAGTGGCAATACTAATATCACCACAATCACTCTTTCTCTTGGCTTTGACAATATTTTCTTCAACGATGGTCTGTCCAACATTGGCATCAAACAGCTGCGTTCCGTATTTAGACAGATACTTTTCCTTGACGGAGTTTTCTCTCTTCAATCCACCAGTGGATGGTGCACTTCTTCTTTGTAATATATTATCTTTCTTTTGCGTTTGAAGTGATATCGTTCCCTTATTTGCATTTTTCAAAATGGAACGACTGGTGTACAGTGCAGACGTAGCAACAGAATCAACTGCAGACCCAGATGATTTACTTCCGTATGTATGTTGTGTTATTGAAGAGTCTATTGTCACTCTGGTTTCTTTACTCTTATTCGAACTTGAAGCTTCTGAGTTTTGCTTTCTGTGTTGGTATAAATCTAAGGGGGTGTTAAGATATTCCGTAATGGTCATATCGGTTGGTTTGTAGCTCATCACAACAGGGGGTGCAGAGTGTCTATTGTCAGTTCGTAGCGTGTTCAAATCTTTCTTAATAGAATTTGCACGACCCATTGCTGGCAATGACTGGTATTTTCTCCGGTTAGACAGTTTCTGAAGTGTTTCTTCTCGAGCTTGAGGCTTACCAATTTCAAGTTGTGCCTTTAAGATCTTATAATGGATATCGGGATTTTTCTTGAGGAGTTCTAACGTCTTTGTGAAATATTGAACCATGTAGGATGGTTTTTCCAAAAGACTACTCTCAGGAAACAGGTCGTACACAGGTTTAATTTGTGTATCATTTTCAAATTTGGAGCTCGCCCGTATATTTTCTTTTAGCTTCTTGAGGTGGACTCTCGATATATTAGATGTAGGCTCGACCTTTTTTGATAACCTGTAGTAACTTGGACCGTGGTATGAATTCTTGCGGACAACGGGGAATTCCTTTCTGTATTTCTTCTTGAAGGAACCGTTGTGATATGAAAGATTGATCGAATTAGCATTAACGGCTGTATTATGTCTCAACTCGTTTAATGGTTGCTCACTTAGTTCTTTATCTGTCAACTTCGTCAAACTTTTCTTCTTGTGCTTGACTTTAGGACCACCGTCGGTTGGTTGATAGATGAAATCTCCGCTGACTATTCTATTATGAGCTTCGGATGTGTATAAACTAGCATTAGAAGAGCTAGAAACTTCATCCTTGAAAAAGTGGATTGCCGGTTGTTGAAATATGCCTGTAGCCATCGTTTCGTTTCTTTTTGTCTTTCTATGGTGATACCTATTCTGAACAGTTGCTGAGTATCTGGTGATGTCCAAGACTGACTTGTAGAAAAAGTAAAGAATAAAGAGGGTAAAGAAACAGAAAATGACCCCTTCACAAAAATTTAGTGCAAATCAGAAAGATGAACGGAATGGGAAACGGCCAGAAAGGATATGCAGTGCACTAGCTCTAGTTATGCAGCAAAGCTTCTTCGGGAATAAATTGCTTCAAAGTGGCTGGCAGCAGGAGTTTCCTAATCGGGAAGCTTAATTAATCTTTTGGCCCATTTTTCGCCCGACTCCGTCGCGCGCGGAAACCCGTGCACCGCGAGTTTTCCCGTGCTCACCACAGGAGCTGTGCACTGAAACGAGATCTGTGGTAACAGTTAACGCTGTAAACAAGGTGTGCCATTCGTTATCTGTTCAGTTTTCCCGGGCAACAAGACACCAGAGCACCGTTGACGCGTCTAAATAGCCGTTCATTCATACAAACATGAAAGAGAATCCAGAGCCCGTCAGCGAAAACAAGACAGTCACCAAGATCGCTGAGGTGTTAGACGAAAAGATTGAAGAAATGCTTCAGGAATTCGATTCCTATGATTTCACACATAGGACACTTTTAACTGCCGAAGAGTTTGAAAAAGATGTTCTCAAGCCAATGCGTAAATATTTTACCAAGAGTAATAAATATGAACTCTTTTTGGAGGCTTTCAATATCATAATGAAGAAATCACTTACAGAACAATATAAATTTTTAACTGTACTTGATTACACCATCTATATATCCAAATTCGACCCATTCACATTCAGAAATTTACCAAACGATGTTCTTTCCAATTTTACAGATGTTGAAATGTTTAGAACGCTTGAGGGGGTAATTAATAACGAGGGTAGAATGAATTATCGTTTCAAGGATCCTAATCACATGAAAAAGTCTGAAACAACACAAGTTGAAAGTTCTGACGACGATGGTGAGTTTTTACCATCACGTGCAAAGTCAATAGAGTCAGAAGAATCTTCGGATGATTCAGCGTCATCGTCCTCCGATGAAGATAATAACACCCACAAAGTCATGCATGTCTCTCTTGCAGAATTAACTAGGAAAATTATGAGTAAAACTGTTGATAGAAAACAAAAGAAAACGTCAAAACCAGCAGTTGATACTAAATACCGTGATGAAAGTTCAGATGACAGTGATGATCTCATGGATGAATTCGATTCTGAAGCTGATGATAGTGGATTTGACGAACTTCCAGGTGGTGATGCTGATAGTAGTAGTGAAGAAACTGATGGCGTCAACTCTGATGATGAAACGCCTGCTGAGCATGTGCAAAAACACAGAACAACGTACAATTCATTGAAATCACAAGTCGATAATTTAGTAGAATCGGATTCCTCTAATTATTCAACTGCTGATGAATCAAGCGATGAGGATAATGATGATGATGACGATGATACCACATCAACAGAAGAGAAAAATCAAAAACTTACCGTGCCAGAACGTTCAACTCGTTCCCATGCCGATGACATTAATATGGACGAAATAGATCCTACCATGAACAGTGTCACATCAATTATGGAACATATGATGGATTATAGAGAATCTGAAAGTGTACAACAACATACAAGAAGTGTGCCAAGTAGGAAATCACTTGCCGCCAAACTGATCGAGGGCGAAAATATGATTAAAATCGGTAAATTGAAAATCGGAGCAAAGACACCAAAACTTAAGCCAAAATTAAAACCAAGGGCACCAAGGACACCAAGGGCGCCAAAGGTACCAAAGACACCAAAGGAACCAAAACCACCAAAGGAAAAGAAGGCAAGAAAGGCTCCACAACCGAAGGCCGTGAAAAAGCAAAAACTTGTACCAACCAAACCAAGATTGAGAAAACCAAGGGTTGTCAAGCCATTAACCATCTCTCCAGTGAAGAAGAAGTCATTCCTTGCAGTGGAACACTCTTTGGATTTCTTATATACAGGATTGGAGCTTCTTATTCCGAAATACCATGCTACATTAATCAAGAATGAAGTGAAGGGGTTTACATATAAACCAGCACAGTATTCTCTATTCACTGATCTTTCAGCAGATGTTAGAGGTGTTGATGATGAAATCGCACAATACGCCGATAACTTATTAAACACTTTTGTTGCTCAGATTGCTAAAAGATGCGGAGGTAATGACATCGACGATAGACAATACGTTCATCCATTTGAATACAATTATATCATGGCCAACCTTGACAATATAAGAGCTAAAGGTACCGCGTTACCACCTATGATCATCCAGAATAGATATGGCTCATTGTTTGATTATGGTGGTGGTGTGAATGAATCGATTAGCTTACGAACTATTCATGACACAAAGGTCAAAGGATTGCTAAGACTCCGCGTTTTTGATTCGGAAGAAGAATACTTTACCCTTTTCAAGAAAATCGTTCCTCGTGATAAAGTTGCCAACCGTCTTAAATTCTTGAATAATTTAGTTACTGATGGTATATCATTATACATTTTTGACTATGCCGATTTAATCCAAGGAATGATGCAAGATCCTAAATATCAAGTTGATAGTGAAATGGAAGAAGTTGAAATGATCGAAAAGGAACGTGAGGAATTGATCCAAAAGAAAGAACGTATTTTAAATATGAGAAAACTCGAAGGCATTGATAGCGCTGATATTGAAAATGAATATAACATAGAACTCTCCTCCATTGGCAAATCCGGCGCAATCATAGATCTTGATGATCTGCCTGCTAAAAAGGCTGACAGTGATGCTGTTGAAGTCACTGAAACTCCAACTGATGAAGTTGCTGAAGATACTGCTACGGTTGTTGAAGAGAAAGAACCAGAGGAAAAAGTAATTAAGGCTGAAGAATCTGATACTGAGCCGGTTATTGTTTCGGAATCTGTTGAAGATGCTGAACCAATTGAAGCCACTGAACCAATTGAAGCCACTGAACCAACTGAAGTCATTGAACCAACTGAAGTCATTGAACCAACTGAAGTCATTGAACCAACTGAACCAACCGAAGTCGCCCAATCAACTGAGCAAACTGAACCAACCGAATCAACTGAACCAACTGAAACAATCAAACCATCCGAGTCTGCTGCGACAACCGAACCATCTGAAGCAACAAAGTCAACCGAACCAACCGAACCAATTGAACTAATTGAAGAAGAACAACCAATAACGAGAGATGATATGAACCTCATTTTTGATGATGACTATATGATTACTCCTATCGAAGCCGAACACAAGTCAAAAATGGAACGTGCCAGACTGATCATGCTTGCTAGAAAAACCGCCCAGCAGATTGAAGATGACAGAATCACCACATTCTGTAGTTCCAAGGGTGTCAGAGTCCCAACGAGATCTATCCACAAGGTGTTATCGACGCAGGAGATATTCGAATTGCTAGCGAAGTTACTGTTCCCACGCTTGAGAATCGATGCGACTGCCGAGCATTTGAAACTTGCATCTTTGAAGGCTATTGGTAACGCATACGATCCACTGAAGTCATACTTGTTGTCTCTATTCGTTACCGACGTCCAAGAGTTCTTGAGATTACCTAGATATTTCAAGCTCGACTCAATGATGTTTGAATTGCAATTACAAGACTTGCTGAGGTCTGCCAAGCCGAAATCTAAAATGAGAAGTGTTGCATTCTACAGTTGATTCTTTTTCCTATTATTTTTTATTTTGTAACATAATGTTGTATAATACATGTACTTTTAACTATTATTCTTTTAAGACGGCGTTTCGGTTTTAATTCAGTATGATTAGAATTTAAAATATCTAGATTTATAAATGAACAGGAAATACAAAATAATAAGAAAGTAAAAGAAACAATTAATAAATAAGTGACAATAATAATACAAGTGTAATTTAGGCTGATTAAACAGCAATAACGTTTTCGTTAGTTAAGATTCTCTTAACTTCACCAACGAGTCTACCAAAACTCTTATCAGAACCCTTTTCGTGGTTGAATGTGATCTTGGATTCGTTACTTGTGTTACTGGTGATAACACAAGAGAATCTACAGTACTTGACAGCAAGGTTGTTGTTCTTTGCAATTTCACCTCTGATGATGTGGTGAGATGAATCAATTGAAAGGTTTCCAATACCGTAATGTTTCCATCCAACAAGTAATGTCTTCATAGCATCAAAGGAATCATCGGCTGCTAAAACAGTGTTGATGGATTCTGGTGCTGATAATGCACTACTACCAGAGAATAATGATTTGAAGGTCTTACCGAATGAACTCTTACGTTCAGTGCTTGGTTGGAATTGTTGGATCTTGGATAAGAAAGCAGAAGTCTTTCTAGTAGCACCAGAGTCTTGTTGTTTGTTGGTATCTCTTGAACCTAATGGTTGACGTTGCTTTTCAACATCGATCTGTTCAGTATGTTGTTGAGATTGTTGTGGTTGCTGTTGTTGACGTTGTTGTTGCGGTAAGACTGATTGGATACTAGACTTTGGAGCTTCTTGAGCAGCTGTCTTATGAGCAGAAGTTGCAGTTATTCTAGATTCCAGATCTTCAAATTCTTGCTTGGATCTCCTTATAGCATCTTCGAAAATTTCAAATGTGTTATGACTCTTGACTGGACTAACCTTTTCTTTGATTGGTGAGCCTGGAATATTAGGTAACTTAGGACCCTTTTGTTGTATATTCTCAGAATCAGATGCAGTAGTGTCATCATTATCATTTCTGGCTGGTAATGCTGGAATTGGCTCATAGACAGAAGAACCGACAGTAATGTCTGTAGCATTGACATGTTCATCAGTGTTAACAAGAGGAACTTCTTCTTGTTCTTGATGAGCTGGAACAGATGGAGCAGGTGGAGCAACAGCGGAGATATTGGATTTCAAAGCAGATTCATTGACAAAGAAGAGATCATCATCTAAAACGTTGGAAACACTAGCTGATCTTGGTCTACCTTGAGTTGAAAGTTCAGAAGTTTCTTCGTCAGCTTCCCTTAATGTGTTCATACTGTTATCATGAAAGTTGAGATTCAATTCTGGTTCAGCTTCTTCTTCTGGAACAATGAAACCTGGATCGGAAACAAGCAGACTCAATCTAGACATTCTATCCTTCTTGGTTTGTTCGACATTCTTGGTGATTTCATCATCTAATTCTCTCAAATAGAAACTTAATCTCTTAGAAGAAGCCTTGGTAGAGTACATTGAAAGAGCACTGTAACGGTTCGATTTGAGTTGTGACTTCTTTGGTTGTTGAAAACTAGTTTCAGCTAAGTCCTTCTTCTTCAAAACAGTACCACTAGAAAGACCCATATCGTTGTGGAATGTTTGATCAATCATATCAGCAGCACCTCTAGACTTACGTGCTTGCTTAAGACGTTCGAGTTCGGCTTGTTCCTTCTTGAGCTTTTCTTCACGTTCTTTGATTTCTGCAAGTGCCTTAGCTTCTTCTTCAGCTTCTTCTTGTAATCTTAACAAATCAGCAGCATGTTGAGAAGTTCTCTTTTGATAAGTTTCATAAGCTTTGTATCTTGGATCCAAGCGAGAAATTGGCTTTGGTGGTTCAGCTAAAGTACCAAAATTAGTATGAACTTCAGAAGCAGTACGACGTTCGAATTCGGTGAAATCAGATGGGTTCAGAAGCTTGGAAATTCTTTCAATAGGATTACTTGTAGTTCTGTTGTTGGTTTCTCTCTTTGGAACTGCTGTTGAAAGAGTTTGAGACTTCTTCTTCGACTTTGGTTCAACCTTGGATAATCTCTTGGAAGAAATATTGGAGAAACGCTTAGAACGTCTATCATTACCGAAAACCATAGCATTCAAAGTAGTGATTGAATCAGAAGTTGAGAGTTTGGAATCCATCTTACCATCTTCAGCACTGAATAAAGCATCACAGAGTGTGGCGAAATCAGAAGATGTTCTCTTAGCATAATCATCTGGAGATTTTTTCTTATTATCATAAGCAGCCATAGTAGCGTAACTTGATAAAACCTTAGAAGTGACAGAGTTTCTCTTAACCTTAGACTTTGGATTGACGTTATTGTTGGTTGATGATAACATTTTCTTCAAGTTAGCAGCTTCAGCAGGAACTCTAGATTTTCTCTTAGTTGGTGTATTATCTAAAGCAATCAAAGAAGAACGTCTGTTGACATTGTTGTTGTTATCACTGAAGACCTTAACTGGAGATTCCTTGGTTTGTGGAGCTTCCCTGCTGCTTTCGATAGTTGAAGTAAGCATGAGTCTATGACTTGAAGTACTAGATGGTGGTGTGATGTTGTTGCCAGAAAATTCAACCGTTTGAAGAGAGTCTCTAGATCTAGAATTCTTGTTGTTTCTTTGGAACGACACTGGACGTCTGTTTGGGGTAGAAGCAGAAATCAACAGACTTCTTCTCTTGGAAAGATGTGAAGAAACATTAGAGGTATTGGAAGATGAAGAAGAGTTTGAAATGGAAACTGGTTCTGTAGTCTTTGAAATAACAGAAGAACTACGCACTAAATCATTACCGTTATTGAAATGTGTATTTGTGGAGAAGTTGTTGTTATTGTTCATGTTATTGTTGTTTCTATTAGCCATAGCATGATCATGTCTGTATCTTAATAATAATGTGTAGAATGTCTTTTCTGAGTTTGCAGTTGGTGAAAGTAAAGCTTCAACGATAGATTCACTGGAACGTCCATGCCAAAGAATAACCAAGTTTTCTAAGATACGCTTGTCTATTTGTTGTCTCGACTTAACCGGAGAAACAGCACTTTCTGGAGATGGAAGTTGTGTAAAAGCTGGATCCAATTCACAGTTATAGTACTTCTTGATGAGTGGATGCTTTAAGATATCTCTAGTCTTGATTCTTTGCTCTGGTTCGACAGTTAACATTTGATGTATTAAATCTTTAGCTTCTAAAGAGAGATTTTCAACGATTTCATATTTACCAACTTGGACCTTTAAGAGTAAATCTCTGATATTGTCATCATCGAAAGGTAATCTACCGGTCAAAAGAGCAAATAAGATGACACCACAAGACCAGACATCGGATTCAGCACCATGATAATGTAAACCACTGACGATTTCTGGAGCAGCATAATGAGGAGAACCACAAGAAGTTTCTAACAATCTACCACTTTCCAAAGCAGCCATACCAAAATCGGCAATCTTAACGTTGAGATCTTTATCGAGCAAGATGTTTTCTGGTTTTAAATCTCTGTGACAGATACCTAAACTATGACAGTAAGCAGCACCGAGGATGATTTGTTTGAAGAATTCGACAGCGGTTTTTTCTGGTAATGGGCCACTATCGACCAAAAGATCGAATAATTCACCACCTTCAACGTATTCGAGAACGAGATAGAGAGCCTTTTCAGTTTCCCAGACGTCGTATAATCTTAAGACGTTTTTGTGGTTGAGTAATTTCATAATGATGATTTCACGTTCGATACCATAACTTAAACCAGCAGAATCACAATCTTGTTCATCTGCATCTTTGGATTGGTCGTTAGTGAGAGACGCTTTGGAGACGATTTTCACAGCCGCCTTTTGGTTGTTGTCGACGTTTGTAGCCAGGAAAACACGGCCTGTAGCACCCTTACCTAAAGTCTTACCTAATTTCCAAGGACCGATTTTAACTGGAGTTCTTTTCTTGGAAGCGATGCCGCTTGAGTTTGGATGGGAGTTTGCACTTGTTGAAACAAACGAAGATGCAAAGGAGAGTCTTGAGTGTGAAGCAGACATCCTGTAGTATTTTCGTACGTGAAACGGGAGGGAGACGGTATGTTAGTATTGGTTCTGAAACAGACTGGTTGATGGAGTGTGAATGTGTTGTACTTACTTAAAGTGTTGTTATATTATAATTGTTTGAATGTTTCTGTAATATTTGAAAATGTAAAAAAATTTCAGTAGTGTTGAAGTGTAGATATTTCTGTATTAAACGAATGTGTGTATACTTTTGTCGATGAGCAAAAAACGTAAATGAGAGTAAAGAAGTTGGAGCTTGTTGTTTTGTTTATTTGGACTTCAAGAAGAGTATGATTGGAGTAAAGTTGAGCTGTGTGATGAATAGCAAATAATAATTAATAGATGGGATAGATCACAAATGACTGTTCTTTTCCAATGCGGTGATAGGATATCTTTGATTGTTTTGAGTGTGTTTGTTGTTGTTGTTGTTGTTGTTGTTTGAATGAGAGGGGAGTTCTGGAGAAGGAGAGATGCCAATTAGACAGAACAAGTGGGAAGATGTCAGTGAAGGAGACGGGGAGAGCAGTGTGTAGAGGGAGCAGGGAACAGACACGAGAGACGGGGAGCACGAGCACCACAACAAGGCAAGTGGAAAGAAGGTGGATCTGTGGAAATGAGCCTACTGGGAACTGAGAGAGAGCAGAGCGCAAAGGGGCCGCTCAGAGTGAATAAACAGTTAGGCGGGAGCCCCAGCGCGTCGCCATTGTCCGCTGAAACAGCAACGCGTTTTTTTTTTGTGAGCGTGTCGGGCCGCTGCTGGTGCACGGGTGGGCGCTGGCGACAGAAAAGTCTGCAACTGACGGAGGCCCGTCTGGTTTACAGTGGCAAGAGGTGTATTTCCGCCACGGATTCGGCCACAGAAAACACCCAGCACACACAGACATGAGTTTGGCAGATGCGTTGCTAGACGGCTTCTCGGACGACGACTCTGCAGTGGAGTCCGGCGTGGAAGAGCTTTTGGAGCACACCGACTTCAGCGTCCAGGACTTACTCACCACCACGGACCTCGCCTCCATCTCCTCCGTCCAGGACTACTGTCCCATCATACCCAAATTGGAGGACTTGGAAAGTAAAATAGAAGGCGCAGAATCCGATGTGTCCCGTATCGACAGCGCCTTACTCTCTGAAACCAACAAAGTGATCACAGAAATCTACACTTATTTCAACACACTCACATCGTTCGTCAAGCTCGCTTACGGTCCAGTGTGGCCAGATCTTTCCAACATAATCAAGAATCCTCTCTTCTACATTAGGATTATAAATACCATCCAATTCGATATCCAGAGTTTTAAAGACCACACATCGAACGACAGTTTCAGTTTCTTGACAAAGGACATAATTCTTTCGTTAACAATGTCGTTGAATTTCTTGGTCAAGTCAAACCAGTCACAGATTCCAAGCGAGCACACACAACAACTCATATTGCAAGCATGTCAAGTAATGACTTACATTAATGACATCCAACTCAAGTTCCGCTCGTTCATAACGAAAAGAGTAGAAACTATCGCTCCAAACTTAACCGCTTTAGTTGGAACGACGGTTGCGTCTCAACTGATTGCAACTACAGGTTTATCAACGTTAACAAACACACCGGCATGCAACATCCCTTCTCTGGGAAAATCCACAAGTGGCAATTCCCTCGGCTACGTCTACCAATGTGAAATAGTGAAGAACATCTCTGACGACTTCAAGAAACAAGCCGTCAGACAAATATGTTCAAAGCTCGTCCTTTGCTCGAGAATGGATCAATCGGGAACTAAAGATGGTAGTATGGGTCTCACATGGAAAGAACAAATCCAGAAAAGACTCGAAAAGCAAATGCTTCCACCAGAAAATGTTCAGATAAAGCCGCTGGCTAAACCAGTTGACATGAAATCTAAAAAGAGAGGTGGTCGAAAATTTAAAAAGATGCGCGAACGTATGAAGATGTCCGAGGTGGAGAAGGCACAAAACAAGATGGCCTTCGGTGAAGAAGAGCTAACTAAGACCGATGCCTTTGGTGAAGAGATCGGTCTGGGTATGCTCGGCAAGACCTCCATAAGAAACATCGAGAGCGTGCGTGGGGTGCATGTTACGAAGGGCACGAAGAAAACATTGGACAAGTTCTCTGGGAAAATCACCAAGAACTCCGAACAAGGCGGCAGTAAACTGGCCGACCTTTTGGAAAGGAAGTAACATCCTCATACTCCATATCCCATCTGTATAGTTTGTAGAATAGACATGTCTGTGTAAAGTATAGAGTGTGCCGAGAAGAAGGCGGAACACATTTCAATTAAGCCAAAGAGGGAAAATGTAAACATGGGGAATTGCCCAAATAGGAAAGCGAGTGAGTCGCATTTTTTGGTTTGTTGATTTGTTCTTCAATCTCTCCAGTCCTGATGTCTCTGTGCTTCATCTCTTGTTTGACGGCTTGATTGTTCTCTCCACAACCCCCCCTTTGATTTGGCCTGACCTTCACCCTTTTCTTACTGCCCTCAGAACTAAACCACATCAGAGCCAACACACACACCAATCGCAATGGCTTTAATGAACGGGATATTCAGTCGTTCTCCTACCAAGGACGACTCTTACATGGACGATTTATCCAGGGACGTCGAAAGCTTAAACGTCGGTGCTCCAACCACCCCAAAGAAGACAGGATACGCTGACGGTTCATTCATGCAAATATGTTCTCCAGAAAGAAGTCCTCAACAACAGCAATATGCTCAATCTTCTCCAATGAACTACGGAATGAACAAAGAAAACACCCCAAACTCGTCTCCTAGTAAACAACAGTTACTCAGATCAAACAACATGTTCCAAACTTCAAGACTTGACAGAACCTTCTACTCAAAGGCAAACTCCCCAAAGACAAAGAGATTAGTCACTGTCTGTCAAATGTACTTCCTTGATTACTACTGTGATATGTTTGATTATGTCATTAGCAGACAACAAAGAATCCAACAAGTCGAAAACTCATTAAGCAACTTACCACAAGAAGAAAGATCCATTCAATGGAGAAACTACGTTGGTCGTGAACGTGCCTTCCTGAGAAAGAGACGTATTAAGCCAAAGCACAAGGATTTCGATATCATTACCCAAGTCGGTCAAGGTGGTTACGGTCAAGTGTTCCTGGCCAGAAAGAAAGACACCAAGGAAATATGTGCCTTAAAAGTCTTAAACAAGAAATTGTTAAGTAGAACAGATGAAACAAGACACGTCTTAACTGAAAGAGATATCCTAACTAACACTAGATCTGAATGGTTAGTCAAACTGTACTATGCATTCCAAGATTCTGAAAGTCTTTACATGGCCATGGAATTCGTCCCAGGTGGTGATTTCCGCACCTTATTAAACAACGCAGGTTACTTAAACCCACACCATGCAAGATTCTACATTTCTGAAATGTTCGCAGCTGTGAATGCATTACATCAATTAGGTTTCACACATAGAGATTTAAAGCCTGAAAACTTCTTAATTGATGCTAAGGGTCATATCAAATTAACAGATTTTGGTCTTGCCGCTGGTTCAGTTTCTACAGACAGAATCGAATCCATGAAACTCAGATTAAACCAAGTTAAGGATTTAGAATACAGACCAAAGGAAAGATCTGTCAGTGAACGTCAACAAATGTATCGTTCCTTACGTGCAAAGGATATCCACTATGCTCACTCTATTGTCGGTTCCCCAGATTACATGGCCTTAGAAGTGCTGGAAGGAAAGCCATACGACTACACTGTTGATTACTGGTCTTTAGGTTGTATGTTATTCGAAACCATCGTTGGTTATACTCCATTCTCAGGTAGTTCTTCAGATGAAACCTATGGTAACTTGAAGAGATGGAAGCATGTCTTGAGAAGACCACGTTACGATGACGGCAGATACGTTTTCAGTGACAGAACATGGCAGTTTATTACCAGATTAATTGCATCTCCAAACGACAGATTAAGATCATTCAAACAAGTTATTGAAATGCCATACTTCTCTGATGTCCACAACTGGGACACCTTAAGAGAAACCGTTCCTCCATTCATACCACAATTAGACAACGAAGAAGATGCTGGTTACTTCGACGATTTCGAAAACGAAGCTGATATGGCCAAGTATAAGGATGTCATCGCCAAGAGAGCTCACGATGAACGTGTCGCCCAAAACAGTGTCAGAGCCGATCAAAAGAACTTTGTCGGTTTCACTTTCAAGCACAAGGGTAACCCAGGTACTAACCCTAACAACATTCTTGCCCCAATTATGCTTAATGGCACCAACGATGATAGAAACGGCCATGGTCGTTACAACTCACCATTCAGTACCTTGTACTAGTCACCACTCGTTTAAGTTTAATTTAAATCTAATAATTATTTTTTTTACCATCTATCCTATACGTATATACTCCAGGTTTTTGTATTTCTGTTTTTCTCTTTGTATTTCTCTAATGTTATTTACTCGTTCCTCTAAAAAACTCCACAGTGCACATTTTGTGTGGTTAGTGGTTGCTCGTATTACCACAATAGGAAATGCTATCGCTCACTAAAATTTTCTGAGGATGGGTTCTATGTTTCCTCTAGATAGGCATGAGTGTTTCTTCTGTGGGGTTTGCAAGAACGACATAATACACCACCGATACAATGAGTGAAGGAAAGTTGAAGGTGTTGGTGTTAAATCCACTATCCACAAATGTCGAAAAAGCAGTCAAGATCGTCAACATGCAGAATAAGAAAGCTGGTCCTTTTGACTTTTCCATTTTCCTAGGTGACGTTTTCCACGATTCAAAAGAAGATATAACTGCATTAAAGCCAGATATACCCATCTATTTCTGCGAAGGAGAGAACAATATGGATGCAGATACAAGCAAACTTGAGTCTAATTTCCAATTCTTGGGCAGCATAGGAACATTCAAACTCTTAAACGGATTGAAAATCGGTTATGTGTCTGGAAATCTTGATGATGTTACAAGTGATGAGATAGAAGAAAAGTTCAATGGGAAAGGAGACATTGATATATTAATGACGTACCAATGGCCTGAAGCCATTGCCAAAGAGGAAACGCTTTTACTTTCTGGAAATGAGAAACTTGATAGTTTGATCAATGTTGTCAAACCAAGATATTGGTTATCGGCTGGAGGTACCGTCAAGGGTAGATTCTTTGAAAGAGAAGCATATAAAATCCATGAGAAAATTACAAGATTTATAAGTTTAGCAACCATGAATGAAGGAAGGTGGTGGTATGCATTCCAAATTAATATCGACCCAGATGACGACGACACTGAAGTTAAACTTGGTTCGAGACCAGTTGTTAAGACCGAGCCTAAACTTCCAAAACGACCACTTGAAGATGCAACTGATAAAGATCCACCAAACAAGCAAATCAAAATTAAAGCAACTGATGTTACGCCCTCCACGTGTTTCTTGTGTCTAGCCAATCCTACTTTTGGTTTACACATGGTTGTGTCTGTTGCAAGCTTGAGTTACTTAACTGTTTCCAAAGGTCCATTGACACTAAAGAAACCACTTGGATTTTCAGGTCATGGTATGATAGTCCCAGTCGAGCATTATCCGACACTACGAGAATATGTTCATGACAAAGACCCCGATGCCAAAGTTGAGGAATCAGAAATTTATTTGGAAATCGTGAAGTTTCAAATGAGTATATCTTCCATGTTCAAAAGTCTGGGCGACTTCACTGTTGCATTTTGGGAAATCTCAAGAAAGAGAAGTGTCCACTGCCATTTGCAATTTGTCCCTGTTCACATCAATACCATTCCATATTTTGAGAAAATCTTGAAAAGTCAAATTGAATACGATAAGAAATTGTACCCAGAGCATCTCGTGTATAAGAAATTTGCAGAAAAGGACGATATGACTGAATTATACGAAACTATCAACAGTCAAGATTATGTCATGTTTACATTATATGAGAAGTTTGGGGTTACAAAGTACTTGATCAAGTTAGGAAATGACGAAGATAAGTTCTTCGATCCTCAATTTCCAAGAAAAGTTATGGCTGTTTTGCTGAATTTGAAGAACAGAATCCGTTGGGATAAATGCACGGAAACACTCGAAGAAGAGACCATGCAAAAGGAGAAGTTCCAAGAAGCATACAGACCGTTTGATATAATGACACATAGCACTTAAATAGAGAAGCACTTGTATAACGTTTGTACTTTTAACACCTGTATTGTAGAACAGTGAATAATGTGTGTGGTGCACAGCCTTGTTTTTTTCTCCATAATGCGTGAGGGAAATCTGAATCAACTGGTCTCAGCTTTAACGTGTATCATGTTTACGGGTTAACGTTTTGTTACACAAACGCCATAGACACAATAAGTACCATCCAGCAATTAATGTCCATGGTTGGTGTGATTGCTGACGTGATCGATGAGATTCACGAAGCGGAAAGATCACTGGAACCCGGAGATATACCCGACCGCAAGATATTTCAACACGTGAAATCATTATGGCAACTGCTTCTTGGAATAGACGAATCTCTATTCGATTCCCACAATTATGAATACTTTGAACTTCAACTAGGAGAGGAAAAAACTGTATTTAGCGGATTCACATATTTTGGAAACAACCCCGAACTTGTGGAAAATAACTTAGAAAATGCAATTGGATCGTCGGCTGAATCTATGAAAGTCGTCGAATTGTTAGATAAAGAAGATACAGAGGATACTCAAGAAACATCCGTTAGTTTCAAATTGTCATTACTGAACAAGATACGGTTCATATTATTTGAACATCACATCATCATAGACGAGATCCTCAAAGACGACAAACTTTTTGAGAAGATCGCATCATGCATTCGTAATGACATTCTAAACTCAAGGGACACACTAGAGATTCCATTAATATCAAACAACACTGTTTTCAATGACTGTTATAAGGAATGTTTAGAGACAATGGTTGTCAGTGATCCATGTACAATAGACGAAATGGCTGATCAAATTTTGAATTTATTCAAGATCAGATATAATGTTGCATATTTTTTTGATTCAGGTATATTATTCAAATTCAACAATCAAATCATATCCCTCTTGAATAGAGTATTTAAAAATCACCGTTTTGTCATTGAAGAAATAGATGATTTTTATAAGCACTATCCTATATTTCCATTTTTGAAACCGATATACCGAAATATAACACTCAAAACGATAACAAATGACGTGAAAGATGAAATTATAAATATAGGACAACACGAACACGATAATAATTTGATCAACAAACTGAACATAATATTACTTCAACAGATTTTAGAAGAAGTCACATCGAAAGCACCAACCGAACAAGAAGATATGCCAGTCACCATGAAATGGTTCCCACAAATTGTTCAATATTACTGCGATTCGTTAATCAATGACGGGACTGTTGATTTAGAAACAGATGTATACATCACAATGATCAAAAAAGTCACTCTTTCATGGATTGATAACAAAATAGACACCAATAAATTCATTTCAAAATTATGCGATATATCTCTTATTCCAACAGCAATGCCGTATACATATCAAGGAGTGCAATTTCCAAATGTCCATATGAGAATGGCACTTTACACAGTCAAAGAAAACATACGGCTTTACGAAACTTATTTCGATCACTGGAGAGCTAGAACATTCCATAATCTAGACTTGGATTTACAATATCAGAAATGGGAACATCGTTCTCTCAGAAATTATTTTGCAGTTTGGAAAAATAGCTTGGACTCAAATACAAAAATCGATAGCATTGATATATCCGCTCTAAATACAATTAAGGTCAAAGGTTGTTATGATATTTGGGAAAACAGACTGGCAATAAATAAGGAAAATAATATCAAGGCGGATATGAAATATTCCAAAAGATACTTTATGCAGTGGCAAGATAAACTCCACGTTCAAAATTCAGAAATGGAGAAGGCAGTCAAACTGTATGATCATAAGTTGAAAATGAAGTACTTCACCTTATGGATTTCAAGTAAACTGTGCAGATACACAGATGTTCAAGCGAAGTTTGCATCAAAAAGGCGTGAGTTATATTTTACGGTATGGAAATCAGTATATGAAAAGTCAAAGAATGAACAGAGTAAGGCCATTCAATTTAGGGAGAAAAGTCTTAGTAGACTTACTTTCTCAATATGGAAGAAAAAGGCATCAGCTCCGCTAACAAAACTGAAACAAATTGAGAGGTTGGAACCAAAGTTTACTTTAAATATTTACTTCAAAACCTGGAAAAATCACATCCATCTTTTGAATGCAGAAAAACAATGTGTCAACACATCTAAAGAACTGATATTGAACAGGTATTTCACAACTTGGCATCAATTGAAAAAGCTTACAGATGCAGAGAACACATTAGTTAGCCAATCTAATTCAACATTAGAATTAACTTATTTTAAGAAATGGAACGCACTCACTCAGATGAATAAGAAGGCACATGATATTTATCTCCAGAATAATGTTCAATTAATGTTCAACTCCTGGAAACTGAAATATAATGAGAAGAAAGTCGAAAGACGTTTTCAAGATCTTGCACTTGAGAATTTTATGAAGAAGTGGAAATTAAAGGCACGACAATCTCAATATTTAAAACAAAAAAACGAAGATGTTTTGAGGAAAACATTTATTAACTGGTTTGAGAAATCTAGTAGCCTGAAAGAAAGGCTAGAAGATTGTGAATATGCGTATCCTATATTCAGGACTGCAACTTATTTTGATTCATGGAAAAACATTTACAATCAACGTAAGAAAGATGAAATAATCGCAGACAATTTTACAAAGGAAAAATCGGTTGTTACAGACAAGCTTTTATTGAAATATACATTTGAGTCCATTAAGACAAAATACAACAATGCACAACTAGATAAATTAGAATTACAAAGACGTGAGAAAATCCACCAGAAGCAAGTTATGAAGAAATATCTGTACAAACTGGTTATCAGGAAACAGCAATATGATTTTCAAGCTAGACAAGCTGATGATTTTTACCAGGTTGGAACAGAAACACAGTATTTTGATATATGGTTAGGTAAATTTGACAAGGTTTCTGAACTACAAGATGTTCTTAATACCAAATTAGAAACTGATAATGTCCACTTGTTGATGCAAATCTTATCCAAGCTCCAGCTCAAAATGATCAAGTCTCAAACAGATCTAGCCAACGCCAATAAATTCAAAAGTCGTTGGGATAGAATCAAGACTAAGACGTTTTTCGAATTGTGGAAAATGAAGCTATCATCTAGAAAATCACCTACACCAACTGCACGTAGCTCTGGCACAAGAAACGATAATCCTGAGATTCCTGACTTGAATCCATATATCGATCTAGAACCTCGAGATAGGGGATCACCGCTGTACAGGCCACCATACCAATCCAGAATGCAATCTGTACTAACTGGAAATGTGTCTCAATATAAGATAGAACAACAAATTGATGGTAATAATGGCATTTTCAATTCAAGTGGTATGACACCTGCTAAATTCAGGACTCCTATTATTAGAAAAGTCAATAGTAGATTGCTAAGCAACTCTTCCATTGCATCCAGAAGCAGTCCAGACAGTAACAGCATATTCACATCAGCCGAACGTGTTAGAAAGAAGAATATTGAAGAACGGGTATCGAGATACAGATTGTTGAGATCTCCACCTAATAACGACGATTATCGACTAGACAGTGTTGAGGAATCGAATGACGAAGACGGCCGGATATTCCACGACAGTGCGATATTTGATACTACATCGGAGAGTATTACTAGTAGTACTCCACTCAAGAAGGGTAATATAATAGGGATTTAATGTAACAGAAAAGAATTATTCCAAAATGTATAAAAAAGTCTATATAAATTAGAAATCGAAGGAGTTGAAAGGAACCTTGTAGATGATAACCTTTTGGGAGTTTGGAGTCTTGAAGATGACGAATCTGTAATCTTCTTCACCACCTTCGTGTTCGATGATGTCGATGAAGGACTTAACAATACCCCAACCGTTGTTGATGGATAACTTAAGTTGTTGACAGAGGATATCAATAGTGGAAGTCATAGTACCAGCAACCAAGTGAGATGCGTTAGATTTTGGATCAGCTCTGGTAATGAAACCAAGCTTCATTTGGTTAATACCACCAAGGACACATTCGGTAGCCCATTGAGAAAGCTTGTTATTGTTCTTCTTAACTTCGTCAACGAAGATGTTACCTTGGGCACCACCGTTGAATCTTGTTCTCCAATCGTTAGATTCGAATTGGAGTAATGTGTGAAGTGCAACGTTGGAGGATGCAGTGTATGTGTAAGCGTCTAAACCGATACGGACAATGATTGGAACAGAACCTTGGCTGTCATCTTCAGTAGATGCACCGTTTGGTAAGTTGAATTTAACGTACTTGTAACCCTTTGGAATGGCAGATGAGACAGTGATTGGAGAAACGTCACTTAACTTAGAAGAGTTCTTGGCTAATGATCCGCTGATGAAAGAGTTGGCTGTTTCAATATCTTCTAATTCTAATTTGGCTGGGTGGTTAATATCGGATTCCTTGACTTCAGCTAATGTGGAGTTTTCGTTGACAGGTAAAGTGAAGGTGTTTGGACGTTTATCAAAGAAGATCTTACCGTTCTTCTTCGTGACAATGATATCCCATGAAGCGGAAGCTCTTGGAGTACACATCAATTGAGCAATGATTGCGTCAGTGATGAAGACCTTTGCGGAGTCAGTCTTTGCGTAGTTCTTTAAGAATGAGTCATCACTGGAGGTTTGGTTGTATGTGGTTTGGAAAACAGGTTCAAGTGGAGTTGCGGTGTTGTTTTCGTATTTCTTTAAGTATTGGTGGATGGTACCGTTAGAAGAAAGAGTTTCTGGCTTTGGAACATCTAAGTTCAACTTGGTCAACTTGTTGAATTCGATTTCAGCAACAGAGACCCAGTCTTCTTCGACATTGATGGAGGATTCCTTTAATTTAGCTTCTTCGTTACCCCATCTGTTGTTACCCCATTTGTTGTTGGCACTCCATTTAGCAGTGTTTTTGGTGATTGGTTGCTTCTTAGTTGGAGCAGCAGAACTGACCTTCTTCTTTGATGCGGACGCTTGAGTGGCTGGAGCAGCTGGCTTCTTACCGGCTGGGGTTTGGAACTTACCCTTTCTGTGACCGTTAAGAACAGCTTGCTTGTTACCAGAGGAGGTGGTGTTTTCAACAAGGGAGAAACCCTTTTCTTCGGTTTCTGCACCGAATAACTTGGCAGCAGAAGCACCGTAAGCGTGGTACAAGTCTCTCTTCTTTTGTAAGTTGTTGCTCTTTAATGGGAGTTGTTCTTCTTCCTTAGCAGAGTTCCAGTCGGCGATCTTACCTAACTTGTCACTCTTGATGAAAGGAGCGTAAGGAACACCGTTGAATTTGAGGGATGCTGGGGTGGCGGAGCTTGGTCCCCATGGGTCTTCGATTGGTGGGAGGGAGGAAATGTCAATATGGAATGGAGACATTGTTGTTTGTTGTTAGATGTAAAGTAATAGCGTGAATAGGTCGTCCAGGAAGCACCGAAACAGCTGATCTGTGGTGTCTCTATCTCTGTTTGGGCGTTTTGGCCACTGGAGTGAAAAATTTTAGGACGCCACGAAACACCCGTGCACACGCAAGTGCCACTGAGGGCGCCGGCGCAAGCGCTCAGCTTGGTTGATCTCTCTCTGTATCTCCAGGAAGGCAAATACTCTATCACGGGAGGATCTCTTCTTGCCAGAAACACCAACCAGCACACGCAATTGACCATTCACCACCACAGCAGCAATGATGGACTCCATTAACGTCGATATCACCCATTTGAAGAAGGGAGAAGTCTCTCTCGGTACCTCCATTATGGCCGTCACCTTCAAGGACGGTGTCATTCTCGGTGCAGACTCAAGAACAACCACAGGAACATACATCGCCAACAGAGTGACGGACAAATTGACACAGATTCAGGGAAAAATATGGTGTTGTAGATCCGGATCGGCAGCAGACACACAAGCCGTTGCAGATATAGTGAAGTACCACCTCGACTTATACAAGTCCACCAACGGCAAAAAACCAACTCCACATTTAGCAGCCTCCATCTTCCAAGAAATATGTTACAACAACAAGGACAACTTGAGTGCCGGTATTATATGTGCCGGTTATGACGAAAAGAAGGGTGGTGAAGTGTATAATATTCCAATTGGTGGTTCCCTCCACAAGCAAGACTATATCATTGCCGGTTCCGGTTCTGTCTTCATCTACGGGTATTGTAAGAAGAACTACAAGAAGGACATGACCAAGGAAGAAACAATTAACTTCATGAAGACCTCCCTTTCCCAAGCAATCAGATGGGATGGTTCATCTG
Source organism: Pichia sp. NRRL Y-27261 (assembly GCA_030569835.1). Lineage (NCBI taxonomy): Eukaryota > Fungi > Ascomycota > Pichiomycetes > Pichiales > Pichiaceae > Pichia > Pichia sp. NRRL Y-27261. The sequence goes on from JAJMLU010000001.1 coordinate 129,990, forward strand.
GTGGTGTTATCAGAATGATTGTCCTTACAAAGGAAGGTATCGAAAGATTGATCTTCTACCCAGAAGAATACGAAAACGCCTAAACGAGTTAGGCATGCGTCTCCATTTACTTCCAATCCCTCTCTACCTATCTATATCTTTAGTCTAGCATTAATGTAATAAATAACCCAACCGTAACTAAAGAACGAACAACCCGAAAATATAGCAAGGCAAAATGCGTGGGATTACGTAAGATCCAGGATCTCCTCGAAGTTGAAATTTGGCGTTCCGAGTTATTGACGTTGTTTCCAATGGTGTTTATTCAGCTTTCTTCGCCGAAAAATATATAGGCCAAACAAGGATTCATGGATATGCCGGTTAGCATCATTGATCCAAGTTCACATAAAACTGAGCAATGGACTGGATTGCAAAATATGCTTGCCAAACACATCAAAAAGGCTGGAAAGTATGTGTTTTTCAATAACTACACTACGAAACGATCCGTTCCAGTCACGTATAAACCAAAGGATAAGAAAGCACTATTGGTCACGAAAATTACACATTTTTGTTTATTGCTTTCTCCAGATAAGGTCCCATTATTAGCAATCGAAATATACACATACTGCACATTCTATCAAAATTCCGTGGACAGATTAGTCTATGTTAGTAAGGCTGACACGACAGGTTTAGAAGGTTCAGTTGATGTCAATGTCGGTCAGTTTGTCGTAGAGTATATGAAGTGGGTGTCCCAAATACCAGTGGCAACTCTGATAGGCAATCTCAATTTCAAGAAAGATAAATCAGAACAAGTCCCATCTGATGAAGATCTGCTAGCAAAAGGAAAAGTGTTCTTTTCAGAGACACATCATTCACTTCACGTGTTAGAACAACGTGCTTCTGGAAGAACAGATTATCATGTGCATAAATCCTCCAACAAAATGCAACCACTAGAATATTTAGAATCCTTAGGAATTAATCTATCGTGTTTAAAAAATGAAAATGTCATCACACGACTAGTTTTGTTCACAAGATCCGAAGGCCAATATTTATTCCCCGAATCAATGGAGAACAAGGGTAAGCATATTCTTGATGGAAGAGCATTGTTGAAATGGTGGTTGAAGAATGTCGATAGAATCACACAGGATTGGTCTAATTGTAATAGATACTTGAATATCTTAAATTCCGAAAACAGGGAAATCATCAGATACTTCCCATCTGGGAACTGGAAAGTCGGGAATGTATACGATGAAGATGTTTCATCTCCTGCGATTTATCAGGTTCCACTACTTCCAGATGATCCAAAGGGTAGATTTTTAGAGCATCTGATAGTTGAAGGCCGCGTGAAGAAGGTGAAATGTGCTCAGTACTGGCAAGAACTCGCCATTCGTCAAGAATTCAGTTTTGGTGCAATCGTCGGATTGATCGGTGTTTCTGGCATCCCACCACAATACGATTCTAAGGATCCGGAAGATACCTTTTTACAGCCCAATGTTATGAAGGAGGTAACTGAATTAATAACTGGTAAAGACTATTCTGATAAAAGTGATTGGAGCTTACTCTACGATGAACTGTTAGACATTGGCGATTTGAAACGTTTTGAGATTATTGGAACATGGGAAGGCAGAAACAATTCAATTAAGAGACGGTTGGATGAAACAGATTCGAAACCAGTGGTTATCAACACTATTATGTGTGTGAAATCCAGAAAGAAGTCCAAACAATGAATATGAAACTCAGAGTGCATGGCTGACGAACAAAAACGGGGCACCGAAAAATTCCTATTCGGGAAACCAAAGGTGCACCATGTAACTTTTGGGCACTAAGTGCCCGGTAAGTTAGGTCTACACGAATGGCTCATTGTACGATTCAAGAGCTCTTCCATTCAAATGATTATTTCAACTCCGATATTTCTGATGTATAAAACTGATTCATTATCCCCTCTCAAAATGTATCAATTGGTTCCTCAAAAATGTGATTAATAACTATTATTTCGTAGTCATCAAGAAACACCAATACCACACACAATGCAATTCACAACTACTTTGCTTGCATCTCTACTTGTCGCCATCACTGGCGCAAGTTCTGCATCATCTTCTGTCAAGCCAACACCAACAACTCTCAGTACTATGTACGTTTCTGGCACTCTGGCAGCTGTGTCTGCATCCAGTATCCCATCGGACTCTGATGTTGAAGTTTTCACTCTTTTTGACGAATACTACGAAACTGAAGATGACTACCCACTCGGATTCGAAGTTATCTACGACGACGAAAGCGATGATACCAGACCAATTGCGTTCATCCCCGTCTACAATGCCTCTGAATTTGAGTCCGATCTTGTCAAAAGAGAAGCGTATAGATCCATGAGAGAGAGAATCAGATATGTTGACGTTGCCAAAATCCCATTCTAGTGGACATATACTGTGTACTGTATAACACTTTATAAACCCCGAAACACTGATAATTGATACTAAAGTAAGTAAGTTAGAGGGGGGCAGACAGACAGTCGGCGACAAAATAGGTCACGTGCCCTTAGGTAAGCCGGCATAGAAAAATATGCCGTAAATGCGAAAATCGTTCCAATTTGTTAGCGTTCAATGTTTGTGTTTGTCTTTCTGTCTCCAATTCGCTCGCCGCCATTTCTTGCATGCTGGAAAGTGTGCATGAGCTGGATCAACACCGCAGGTCTTCACATGTTTCTCTGCTTTACGGCTTCCCCTCCAGTAGCAACAGACATCCATTATCCAGCCACATAGCCACAATGACCGCCCTGCAGGAACTGATCCCCGTTGTCAACAAGCTCCAGGATATTGTCACAAACACATCCTTAACCGACTTGGATTTGCCATTGTTAACCGTTATTGGTTCACAATCTGCCGGTAAATCCTCTGTTTTGGAAAACATTGTCGGTAAGGACTTCTTGCCAAGAGGTACTGGTATTGTCACCAGAAGACCTTTGATTTTGCAATTAATCCATGTTGATGAATATGATCCGTTATTGAGCAAATCAGACTACTTGTCAGATGAAACATCAGATCCAAGTGAGATGACTTTAGAACAACACCTGAGAAACCAATCAAGCTCATCCATGTTAAACGGCAATGCAGCAGCAGCCACCCCAGCCAACGAGTGGGGTGAATTTTTGCACATTCCAGGCAAGAGATTCTACAACTTTGAAAACATCAGAAAGGAAATTGAAAACGAAACAGCTAGAATTGCAGGTAAAAATAAGGGTATCAGCAGAATCCCTATCAATTTGAAGATTTACTCTCCAAATGTCCTGAACTTGACATTGGTTGATTTACCAGGTTTGACCAAGATTCCAATTTCTGACCAACCTCCTGACATTGAAAGACAAATCAAGAACCTTCTTTTAGAATACATTTCCAAGCCAAACTCTGTCATCTTAGCTGTCACCCCAGCAAACCAAGATTTAGTCAACTCTGAAGCTTTGAAATTGGCAAGACAAGTTGACCCACAAGGTAAGAGAACCATTGGTATATTATCCAAGTTGGATTTGATGGATCACGGCACCAATGCCCTAGATATTTTGACCGGTAAAGTCTACCCACTTAAATTAGGATTTATTGGTGTTGTCAACAGATCTCAACAAGATATTATGACTAGAAAATCTTTAGATGATTCCTTAGCTGCAGAAATGGAATTCTTCAACTCCCATCCAGCTTATAAGACTATTGCCTCCAGATGTGGTACTGCATATTTAGCCAAGACTTTGAACAAAACCTTAATGAACCATATCAGGGATAGACTACCAGATATCAAGGCGAAATTGAACACACTTATGGGTCAAACCGAACAAGAATTGGCCTCATATGGTAACCTGAACATCGTCTCAAAGGAAAACAGAAGTGGTCTCATATTACAATTAATGAACAAGTTCGCAACTAGCTTCATGAACTCCATTGAAGGTAACTCAAGTGAAATTTCCACTAAGGAATTATGTGGTGGTGCCAGAATTTACTACATTTACAACGAAGTCTTAGGTAACTCCTTATTGTCCATCAACCCATTACAAAACTTGACAGTCACTGACATCAGAACCGCAATTAGAAATTCCACCGGTCCAAGACCATCTTTGTTTGTTCCTGAATTAGCATTCGATTTACTTGTCAAGCCACAAATCCAATTACTTGAAGGTCCTTCTCACAGATGTGTTGAATTAGTTTATGAAGAATTAATGAAAATATGCCACAACTGTGGTAGTCAAGAATTAGCTAGATATCCAAAATTACATTCTAAACTTATTGAAGTCGTTTCTGAACTATTAAGAGAAAGATTAGGTCCAACCACCAAATACGTTGAAAGCTTAATCGATATCAACCGCGCATACATCAACACCAACCATCCAAACTTTGTAGGTGCTGCAAATGCTATGGCCAGTGTTGTCGAAGAAAGAAAGAAGCAAAAGGAAACTATCCGTGTCGCACAAATAAAGAAGGAAGAAAACGCCAAGAAACTGGCTTCATCCAAGGCTGCAAACGGTAATATTTTACACGACACTAAGGATAGTAAGACTAATAAGGAATCTTCAATCTTGGACGAAATAAAAGACTCTAATTCTGCAATTGCATCTTCATCACCATCATCAGGAATATTATCATCTTCTGCTCTATTGAAGTCCGATAAACCAGATAAGGAAAACTTTTTAGACTACTTCTTTGGTAAGAAGGAAGAAGGCAAATCTGATAACAACAAGATCCAACCATTCAGTTATCCAACCGAAACTGAAAGCAGCGAATTGAAGTTCAACATACCAAGTGAAAGTTCCATCCAAAGTCAATTGGACCACTTCCATCTCAGCGAAGAAGAACTCACAGAAAGAGAACAACTCGAATGTGAATTGATCCGTAGATTGATTGCTTCTTATTTCTCCATTGTCAGAGAAACTATCAGAGATCAAGTTCCAAAGGCCATCATGTGCTTGCTGGTCAACTACTCCAAGGAAGGTGTGCAGAACCAATTGGTGCAGAAGTTGTATAAAGAATCTCTCTTTGATGAATTATTGTACGAAGATGAAGCCCTGATCCAAGAAAGAGAGAAATGCGAGAAGTTGTTAGAAACCTACAGACAAGCTGCTAATGTCATCAGCGAAGTCATGTAATGATTGAACTATACATATATACTACCACCTTACTAATCCTATTATATACTTACTACCCTATATATATTTGAAATGAAAAAAAAGAGACAAATCATCATGCTCAAAGCTATTTGAAATTTAATGATCGAAATGGCCGTGCGAAATGTAAACAAAAAACCGGGCTGTGCAGGACGCACCCAATCATTTTTCCCATTTTGGATTTTGGCTCATTCATATGAGATTGTTCGTTCTGATGATGTGCTGAGATCATTCCTTCTATCTCCCGATCACAGACCACAGACTGCACACACCAAACAGTGGACCACAACAATGACCATAACCGAATTCTGGGAGGAGATCAGTAAACAACACCCGTTGGAGAAGTACCGGATGAATTTCAAAGACTACGTGAACGATTTCTACAAGCAGAATGGACGTTTCGTAACGGTTGGTGTCGATTTATTCCAATGGATCTTTGAACATGTACGTACCACTGATGCACTGAAAAATGTGGAAATGAATGATCAAGTTATGACACATGTGATTTCTGGTATATTCAGCAAAATCAGATATCTCAAATCACAGCCCTTAAATTTTGTGTTAGTTTTTGACGGAAGGCTCAAACCAGAGAAACATAAATCGGACAAAAAGATACATACATCAAGAAACAAGATATTTGAAAATGAATATGCCGCCGGACACAGAATGATAGAGAGGGATGGCTGTGCATTGAGCTGGGATCTCATTGTTGCTTTACGTAATTCATTGGACGATTGGAATATCAGTTATATCACCGCTCCTGGTGACGGTGAAATCGAGTTGGCAAGACTAAACCAAGCAGGTATCATAGATGCAATCATTTCAAATGATGCTGACGGTTTAGCGTATGGTGCTAAAGTCTTACTCAGAAACTTTTCTCATAATTTAGAAGATAGACCACACACACAAACTACAGGAAAGAAAGCTCAGGGTGAATTTTTTGTCACCCCAGTGAATTACCATATTTTTGATGAGATGAATTTAGATGCAGATAAGATCATGATCATTGCATGTTTTGGTGGTGACGATTATTCGAAAGGTATTGAGAATTTTGGAATAAAAAAGGCGATGTCTTTAGTCACAAATACATATGGGGAATTCGATGTCGTTCAAAATTTTAAGAAGATTTATTTCAATGATAATACCGAACAATATATGACTGGCAAATTACCATATCCACTGGATGTAAGAATCAAAATGTTAGAAGAATATAGTGACAACTTGAAAGAACATATTCGCAGACATGCGAAACAATATTTCAAGAAAAACATTGTTCCACAGGCAATTGTCCTTCCACCAGATCATATCCTAGCAGCACACTATTACCCACACGTGTCCAAACAATTATTTAGATTCAATACGTTCGATACCAACATTAACAATATTTGTGGAAATATTACTACACCTTTACATTTGCCGCTACTTCCCCAACCTTTAACAATTAAATGTTTGGAAAATGGTGAATATACCTTACGCCGTGGAAATGATAAGAAACGGTCAATGGGCTATACTAAGTTTGTTAACGAAATATCTGTCGAGAAAGAAGAAACATCCAATAAATCATATACCTGGTTTGATAGTGTGGATTATATGAAACTAACAAGATGGTACAGACAGGATGGATTAACAAAGGAAGGATTGGAATATCTGGCTGGCATAATGTCCAAGTGCACACTATGGAACGCTATAGTATGCTATCAGACTTTGGATCTTAAACCTGGTGATATCTTTATTAAAGAACAGAAAACTGTTGAAATCGACGGGGAATTTGGGCATTTCGACCAATACTTACTCCAAGTGAAATATAAGCCACGCCAAATATACAAAAAACTATTAGTATTGCCAGATAAAATAACAGATGAAAATCTCAACGAGGTTAAGGAAAAATACGAGCATATATGGATGCCAAGCTATCTCTTTGAACTGGAAGAGAATGGAAGACAAATCATGAGAGATTTTGCAGATAAAAAAATGAGTAAGGCAAGCACGCCAATTGCATCACCAAAAAAGAAATCGCCTAAAAAGAAAACAACTCCGACCCAAAAAATGACATTAGATGTCCTCGCTAAATCTTCAAAATCGCCAATCAAAATAGTAGACCGCAAGCCGGTATTGCTCAATATATCAGACGCTAATATTCTCACAAACAAAAGAACATACCCAGATGTCGATTCTAATATCAATGGTTCACCAAAGAAAAGACAAAAATCCATTGCTAATGCTACTGATTCCAATGACGCCATTAATGTGCATAGTTCTGAGAAAGTGATTAATACTTCGCTGTTTGATGATCCGATTGAAGAAGATCCTGAAATCTCTAGGGTGGTAAAGAATAAAGACTATGTTAGTTCTAATGACCCTATAACTATTGATAGTTTCAACGAATCTGAGAATTTTGTGGACGCACCAGAATATATTTCTCAAATGTTAAGAGATGCTCGTCAAACCGCTTCACCTGAAAACCATAATGCTGGTTTAAACAATGATGTTATGGTTAAAACAACGACCACCACAGCAGCAGATATAAGTGATCTGAGCAGCTTCGATGAAAGTGACTCTGGAATTTTTTCTAATATTCGTAAAGATTTCAAGAAGAGTAAATTGACACTTACTAGAGGTGTCAGTTTGCTTGATCAACAAACAAGGCTGCCGGATCTCCCAGCGGAACCTGAAATTCATGGATATGAACCAGATGATTCATTTGAATCCAACGGTTCAATGGCACAAATCTTTGCAGAAGACAACAAAATCTTCCAACAACATGAACAAGGAAAGGTTAATGATGGTACAAGAAATGAGGTATCAACACCATCGACTGACAGAATGTCCAATTCTTCTCTTTCTTCAGTTGACATTGATGAAATAGCTAAGCATCAATTAAGAGCGGTTCGGCAAAATGATCATCGTGAAAATACCACTGGTTCTTTTTCTTCAGTTGATCTCGAAGAAGTAGATGCAAATGTGGTTCATGGGACTACGAATATTCTGGGAGGAAACGCTAGCATAAATTTAGATAGTGATTTAGATAGTGTCAATTCTCAACACACAGAAATCGCCGGTGATTACCTATTAACGCCTCAGAATCCAGATAGAGTTCGAAATTTCGAAAACACACCTGGCAGATCTCAAATTGTCTCACTTGAAATAGAAAGTCCATTAGCTACGTCTGAAAGATTCGAACAACAGCCAGTATCAATCGAAGTGAAACATGAGGAAGCATGTTTGGAATCGAGAAGTCCATGCGATATTCCGAGTGATTATAGTAGTGGAGGAGGATACCTTGCGGAAAATACCGATGATGAGCCGTTGTATGTTTCAAGAGCAGCTTACCTAGGTCCGAGTGAAGTCATTGATTTATCTAAGGAACCTGAAGATGGTGATGATACTGGATATGTCGAGCCCGGCTATAGTGTTATAGAGTTAGATTAGCTAGTTTATAAAGTGTAGAGTATCACACATTGCACATGTAACATTGCACATGTAGCAATGTTACGTAAGCAATTCGCCGGTGCGCTGAGAAAAGTTGTTCGCTTACTATACGAGTCGCCATCATGAATCCTACACTCTTTTCATAGAGAGACAGCAAAGATACATTCAAGAAGTAACAAAAACTATGACGGAAGAGTTCCAAATAGATTTAGACTCAATTGTCGTTCCAACATCGTCCAGTAAAGTGTTTAAGGATGACTGCATGTTTTCATTTGATACTGCATTCGATCCAAATGGATTGGATATCTGTATGACATGTCACCAAGCATTCTCCAGAGGCGAATTCCAATATACACAAATGCACAGTGAATTTTACAATCATAGTGTCTTTTTGAACTATAAGAAAATCAGAAAGATCAATAAATCCGAAGAAAAAGAGGATGGCCAGCCAAACAAAATGATGAAACTTGAAATCAAAGAAACTGCCGAATCCGATCTATTTGATACAAAATGCTCCATCTATCTCCAACAATCAGACCAAACTATCGAGTACCCAAACAATGAATTGCCATTGAAAGTCACACAAGTTGCAGAAGCCATTCTGAATGCAACTTCATCTGAAAAGAAGGAAGAAATTGCCTCTTGGGAACAGGAAATTAAACCATGTAAACATTCTTCAAACTTAGTTCAAAATCCAATCCCAGATTTACAATTGCAAAGATGTCATAGTTGTGATTTGCACAAGAATTTATGGATATGTTTACATTGTGGTAACTTGGGATGCGGTAGAAGCCAATTCGGTGGTGTTCCAGGTAACTCGCATGCCATGTTACATCAAAAAGAGCATCCAGATCATTGTGTTGCTGTTAAATTAGGTTCATTGTCAACCGATATAGCAGATAGTTATTGTTACTCATGTGATGATGAAGTCAAAGTTCCAAATTTATCTGCAATGTTAAAGACATTCGGTATTGATATCACGAAGTTTGTTAGAACAGAGAAATCGTTGACTGAACTGCAAATTGAACAAAACATTCAATGGGATTTCAAAATGACAGGCGATGGAAATGAAGAATTAAAACCACTTTTTGGTGAAGGACTGACTGGTTTCAAGAACCTTGGTAACTCATGTTACTTGGCCTCAGCATTGCAAATATTATTTAGTATGAAGACATTTCAAGATGCGTATGTTAATCCAGGTGGTATTCCACTAGATAAAGTTCTAGGAAATTTCAAGCCATATGAAGATTTAGAAACTCAAATGTTCAAATTAGGTGATGGTTTACAATCAGGTAGATATTCTGTTCCTGATGAATTCACTACAGAGACCATCAAGTATCAACGCGGTATAAAACCATCGGGTTTCAAGACTTTGATTGGTGAAGGTCATCCGGAATTCAGCACTATGTTACAGCAAGATGCATTTGAATTCTGGGGTTACATGATTGACAAATTAGAAAAGAAAAAAGTTTATGGCCAATTAGAGGAATCACCAACTGATTCTTTGAAATTTGTTATTGAAGATAAAATCAAGTGCACAACTTGTCAAGGCGTGAGAATCAAGAAGGAAGTCATTGATAGTATGAGTGTTCCTATCGTCATTGAATTATTAGAAACTGATGCTGAAGGTAATAAGATTTATAAAGAGACAAGTATTGAAGAATGTCTGCATTTATGGAAATCACCAGAAACATTTGACTATTCATGTCCTAAATGTGGGGGTTCTCAAGCTGCCATAAAGGAAGATGGTTTCAAAACCAGCCCACAATATTTGGTCATCAACCCACAACGTATTGTCCTTGAGAATTGGGTTCCTACAAAGGTCACTGTTCCTATCAAATTTGAGGAAACGTTAAGTTTAAAGAAGTACAAAACGGTTGGCTTGTTGACTGGTGAAGAAGAACTTCCAGATGACGACAAGGAAGAAAGTACCAATGAACCACAATTTGACCAAAATGCAATGAACAACTTGTTTGAAATGGGATTCACAGAAAGTCGTGCAAAACATGCGTTATTTGCGACAGGCAATTCAGGTGCTGAGGCAGCTATGAATTGGTTATTTGAACACATGGAAGATCCAAGTATTGATGAACCATTCAAGGCACCAACAGCCAGTGCCGAACCTGGTGTTGATGCAGAAAAGATGGAATCGTTGGCAAACATGGGATTTCCAGAAAATGTGTCTAAGAAGGCGCTCATTCTCAACAGTGGTAATGTTGAAGCTGCTGTGGAGTGGTTATTCAGTAACCCAGATGATGATGGTGTTATTGAAGTAGAAGAAACAGGTATTGATGGAGATGCATTATTGAAGAAATTAGAAAATGAAGAGAATTCCGGCGATGAATACGAATTACTCGGTGTTATTTGTCATAAAGGAACATCAGTCCACTCGGGACATTATGTTGCCTTTGTGAAGAAGGAAGTCGAACTCGACGGAAACAAGGAAAAGAGATGGGTATTGTTCAACGATGAAAAAGTTGTTTTAGCTGTCAAGGAAAACATAAAAGAAATCGAAAGTAGTGGATACTTGTACATCTATGAAAGAGTATGAACTATCCATGTAGTTGATTTTGTTGATTAAAAACAGTTTAGCAATGAGATAGAATTTATAAAAATTATAAATTTGTAAAACACGTATAACAATAAGAAATGTGAAAATTCGAATATTAATAAAAGAGGGGAGGGATGATGATAAAAAGGGGAAAAAATGAGAGATTAAAAAGAAGCAATGTGGAAAAATTTAATAATGATCAACATTAGGCAATATGATGAAACACAAAACTTAACGACATGGAATTGTGTTGGTTGAGAAAGAGACGAAATCAAATGATTATTCGAAGTAGGTAATGCAAAACTAGAGCAAGTTCATTTTTTATCATTCAATTTTGCTTCTAATTTTGCAACCTTTTCTAGCAAGTCGTTGTTTTGTTTTCTCAACAATGCAATTTCGATATCCTTCTCCTTAGATTTACCGTAACTAACCATTCTTGACAATTCATCGTTTTCTTCGGTAAGCATTTTCAATTTTGAAATGATCTTATGCGAGATTTCTTCTTCGTCGTATCTACCATTTTTAAAAGTTGAGTTCAAATTGTTTGAGATATTCATTGAAATAGCAGTAATTAGAGATTCTAATCTTGTTTTTGTATCTTCTAATTCGACTTCTGTTGAATGACATTTTTCAACTAATTTATGATATAATTCTTCGTGATTTTTAGGGACTTCAAAGTTTGAATTTGATTCATTTTGAGTTTTTAAAATTGTATTTTGAAAGTCTTTTAACTTTTCTAATTCTAATTCAAGTTTAGAGATAATAATGTCTTTGAGTTGAATTTTAGTTTTGTAGTTATCAATCTCAGCAGGGTCAATATCACTTAACTTGGATGAGTGGTTCGATTTTAATACTCTGGAATCGTAATTATTGTAAACTTTATTGTAATCCGCGGTATTTGTACTTGTATTGGTATTATTATCATTGTTAAAATGGTTAGTATGAGAAGAGTAGATATAAGGATTGTTGCTGTTACCGGAAGAAGAAGATTGCTGTTGGGGTTGTTGAGCTTGTTGTTGAAGTTGTTGATGATGCTTCATTTGATCATTATAATTCAAATTCTGAGATTGCGGGTTTGAATTTTGAACTTTAGTTGGAAGTTTGTTGTTGTAGTTGGTGCTGTTGTTGTTGTTAGTTTGGTTGTTGTTGGAGTTGTTATTTGAACTGTATTGGTTGGAAAAGGAGTTCTGGTGTTGTTTTTGTTGTTGGAGTAAATAATTATTATAAGCGTTGTTTGAATTGTTATTATTAATAGAATTATTGTTGTTCCAATTTGCAGAGTCATTGTTCTCGTTGGCGTTGCTAAACAATTGGTTCTTGGTGTTGGTATTAGCGTTATTGCTGGTACTACCGTTTGAGATTGAGTTATCCTTTAATTGACGACCGTAGTTAACATTTGAATTGCCAAAATAGGTATTTTGCATCAATGAAGGGGTTGCCAATTGGGATAAAGAATCTTTGGTTGATAATTGTAACATTTGATAAGAAAGAGGGTCCATTTCAACATTAGAAAATGAGTTTTTGTATGCATTGAGAGAATTCAAGTTCATATTACCATTGTTGTTGTTGTTGTTGTTGCCCGAAACTGAATCTGGATTCAAAGAATAAATTGGATCATTTGAAAGAGAAGGATTGGTATTAGAATTCCAAATGTCCATATTGTAAGTATTGTTGCTGTTAGTGTGTGAAATTACTGGAGAAGTACTTGATTGGTTGTTGTTCCAATTCAATTGATTAGTAGTGGCAGAGTTGGCAGCAGCAGAGATGGTATTGTTAATGTTATTGTTACTGTTACTATTCAACACCTTGTATGGGTCATAACTTGCTTGATAGGAAGTGTTTGGAATGGAGGAACGTGTACTTAGGTTGTTTGTGAGAGCACTTTCCGCAGAAGAAGTTATGATAGAGTTGTTGTCCATTTAGAATAGACAGATGGAGGAGAAAAGGTATCAGGGTGCTACAAACGCAGAGAGAAGGGGAAGAAGAGAAGAAGCAAGTGGAGGGCAAAAGAAAGAACACCAAATCGCTGAGCATTCCTATTCCAACTCCCTTGCTGCTCTTTCTTAGACAGCTTGGGTTTCTTCTCTTCTCTGCTCTCCACTCTGGGCTCTGGGCGTTCTTGTCTGATTCGACATCAACGCCCGAGAGAAGACGCAGGAGACACCATTTCCATGTCAGGAACTGGATCACCTTCCCAATCCGGAAGGTGGTGGTCGGTGGTGCCACGGCGTCGATCGACGCGACGCGGCTCAACCCGCCAAAGGCGAAGAAAAAATCGCCACCGAGCGCCGAGGGCCCTTTCAGCAGTCTCAGCAATTTCAGTCTTCCTTCCTGCTCCACCCGGAGTTGCAGGTCTAGTGACCTTCCCTGTTCTGTATACATGTTCTGCGTGTGTCTGTGGTTGGTTCTGTAGACACGCAGATGGTTGCACAAAGTAGACTGGAGAGCACTCTAGCAGCATGTAGTCTCTGCTTCGGGCCCGTGGCACATGCGCAACACCGAGGCCGCCCCGAAGACGAGCCCCCGGGCTCGGGAGAACACGCCAAATTTTGCTGAGCGCTATACGAAACTTCACTCGTTCCGCTGAGCATGAGAGCTGAGACGTCTCAGAGACGTCTGGAAGCATCGAAGACGGGAGTCGGGTGTCGGGTGCTGTCAGCCTTCCCTGCTCTTCGTGTTATGGATTTCCTCTTTTCGTACACCTTCCAGACCAGCTACCATTACTCTCCCCCCCAACCAGATCACGGTTTCACATTTCCCACCCAGTCTTTCTTCTTCGTCTTCTGCTAAGACATTCTCGTCTCCCCCGCAAAAGACAACACACCATCATCCCACGTCATATTGCATACCTCATCGGCTGGAAATACGACATTGGTACCGAGGAGAATCGCATAGACAAGAAAAAGAAGGATATCAAGCATGACGGGACCCATTACACTCATTCGGAAGAAATCTCAGAAACTGAAAAGGAGACTCTCTAAACATGACAAATCTGCCAATGAAAACGATGTGTTAATAGACATGAATCATGATTTGGACAACAGTCATTCTCAATTGCGCCACCATTCTAGCCTACGAACCTCACACACAAATGTGAGTAATATTCGATCTTCAGAATACGAACGATCACATTCCCCAACAAATGCTACAACACCAAGATACAATCACTCGGTATCGTTTGACATATCACCATCTGAGAGAGATGGCATTTTCAACTCTCCGGTTTACTTATCCAACAATAACTCCAGAAGCAATCAGAATATTCAAAGCCACGATGAGAAGGAAAATGCATTCTACAAAATTGGGGTGAGTCACAGCAGAAGATCGCTTGATAATTTAGGAGCGTTGATTAAAATCCCAAGAAGAGGAGGTTCTCCTAGCCATTTAGAAGTGACAAGATCAAACTCGACATCAAACTTGCCTTCTTCCTTTGTCAATCAAAAATCAAATAGAAAGTCGTTCGATATCGGCTCTTTCCAGTTATCCAAATCAAGGCCAAGTTCTAAAAGAATCGTATCAGATTCTTCTCTCTATTCAAGCTCCACATCAAGACCAACGTCATTGATTATCGATCATGATTCCTCCTATATACCTCCTTATAATATTCACAATTCGGCAACACCCAAGAGCAATTCAAATGCAAGCAACACAGCAAATCAAGCAAAACCTTACAGTTCAGATACGAATTTATTCTATGCCAACAAACTATCGCAAAGTGCATTATCGTTGAATTCATTTAATGACTCCGGTATTTTAACACTGAAATATGATGCTGATTCCATATCCAAAAATCCAAGAACGGTCAAATTTGATCCAAAACAAAACCAACAAATTTTCATCTCAAACAGTACTGGCTTACAACGTTCCCAATCGGCAAATTTCGGTACACATCATAACCACAAGCATAACCACAATTCACACATTGCACACACGCATCATTCAACACATTCGAATACACATCATAAATCGAGCTCCAAGAAACAACAGAAGAATAATCAGGGGGTTATCTCTTCGGATATTGAAAGATGGAGCACGCCAGAAACTACGCTGAATATCATATTTGCAATCATTTTCCACACACTGAACATATTCTTCAGTCTGTGTATTTATCTACCGATCTACCTGTTTGTCAGATTGGGATCGTTCTCATACGTTGTACTTGCATCAATCTTCTTCATCTGGTATTTCTACACGGGAAATTCGCCTTCGGATTCAACACAACTTGCAGCCGCTATTGTCGCCGATCTTCCCAAATTTTAGGTTGACTTATAGAAATATAGTCATTATCATCAACCATCAAAAGTCTACGTTTCACTTCTATTCATTTACATTTACAGTCCCATAATTAACGTCTCATGAACACTTTATAAAATCAATCATTTACCATAATTAAATAGATCCAAAATTCATATTTTATAAATTTTATAAACAGTTGTAACAGCTATTTCAGCCATTTACAGGCTTATCCATCCAATAGTGTGATCCGGAAATGGCAAAACCCGGTGTCCTCGTGTGCCGATCAGACTCAGTATTCCGTAAAATTCCGAAACTCCGAGAATGGAATACCAATTAGTCTGGTTTTGATCTGGAGATGTATACAAATTATATCTCATCTCCAGTATCTACCGTTTGGTGTGATACTGTTGACCTTCGTAGATAGAGGTGAAGGAGTTAATGACCACCCCCAGTAATATCCATCAGTAAGCTCGGAACAATGGGAAGCCTCGCTTACTAAACGCAGAGAAATTTTCAGGACGCTGACATAATCTCGCATACCGTGTGGAGAAGAGAGATGGGTCTCTGGTGGAGAGTGTATAAAGGTCCTTGACGCCAATACGTGTTTCTTCTACCCGATAGTCTTATTCTTCATCTTGTAGCAGAGTCTAACCAACAGACAACACACAATGAGTTTCAGATCGATAGCAAAGATAATACATGCAGCCACAAAGGCAGAAGGTGCCGGTGCCTCAGTTCGAAGATCTATCGGAGTTTTGGGCATGAGAAACTTCACACCATTTGTGATGCTTGATCATTTCAATGTTTCGCCAAATGCTGGGTTCCCGGATCATCCACACAGAGGTCAAGAAACTATCACTCTAGTGATGAAGAATTTCATGTTACATGAAGATTTTACCGGACAATCGGGCGTCCTCAGACCTGGAGATCTACAGTTCATGACTGCTGGTAGAGGTATCGTTCATTCAGAAATGCCATATTCCGAAGACGGCACGAACGTCGAAGGAATGCAATTATGGGTCGATCTTCCTAAAGAATTGAAAGACTCGGAACCAAGATATAGAGATTTAAGAGCCGAAGAAATCCCAGTTGCACGTCCGAACGATAAAGTTGAAGTCAAAGTCATTTCAGGTAAGTCATACGGAGTGGAATCGGTCAAAGATCTAGCATACACGCCCATGGACTACTACTGGTACACTGTGCAACCGGGTGGAGAATTCCAACAAGAGGTCGATCCAACGTATAATGGGTTCATTTATCTGATCGAAGGAAGCCTTGAAATTGAAAATCACGATGGTAAAAAGGAAATAATTGAAGAACACAACTCTATCTTCTTTGAAAGAGACGGTGATGCGATTAAAGGGCGTGTGCATGGAGACAAGCCTGCTAGTTTCGTGCTTATTGCTGGTAAAGCATTAGACCAACCTATTATTCAGTACGGACCGTTTGTTGTCACATCCAAGACGGGAGTGCATAATGCATTGTTTGATTTCCAGACATGTTCGAATGGCTTTGAAAATGCAAAGAACTGGCAGTCGGATATCGCAACCGGCGTTAACAAGGAGTTATTTGACGAAAAGGCAAAGACATCCTTGACTAGCCATGGTTTGCCACTCAAGTCCAAGCTTTAGTAATCCTGTATAAAGTGTGTAATCGTCTAAGAAGTAAGAAGTAGGGAATTAAAACGGAAGAAGCAGGCAGCGTCGATCGACCCTGCGCAAAAACGCCGTCTCCCTCTGCTGTGAACTGTAAACTGGAGACGGGGGCACCGGGGTCATCTCTGGGGCTCAGTCTGCTTACATTACTGGAAGACAACATCCCCGGTGACAAATGTAGCACCAGCCCGTCAGTGGCTGTGACTAACCCAGCACCGACGTGTCAGCAAACAGCAAACCCCCGACAGAATGAAGGGTGGCAGCAGAGACAATGGCTCGGGGCCCTTAGTAAGGGATGGCGTCCTTAGTCATTGCCCGTCGGCGCTGACATAAGCGTATGGAGGTGCCGTTATTGGCCAGTCGGTGCAATCTGGGTGCCCTCCTGCTGGGGGTATAAAAGGACGGACTTCGCCACTTTGCTGTCACCACACTCTCTTTTACGGCATGTTCATGTTCTGGCAGTCATCAGAATGTCATTAACCAACACAACACACACAGAAAACGCAAAAATGGTCTCAGTTAGATCCATCCTCAAAGTCATTTACGCCATGGAACAGGCTGAAGGTGCCGGTGCCAGAGTCAGAAGATCCATCGGTACTCCCAGCATGAGAAACTTCACTCCCTTCCTCATGTTAGACCACTTCAACGTGGCTCCAGATGCAGGTTTCCCAGACCATCCACACAGAGGTCAAGAAACTATCACTTTAGTTATCAAAAACTTCATGTTGCATGAAGATTTCACCGGTCAATCAGGTGTCCTCAGACCTGGTGACTTGCAATTCATGACTGCCGGTAAGGGTATCGTCCACTCTGAAATGCCATACTCTGAAGACGGCAGCAACGTCGAAGGTATGCAATTATGGGTCGATTTACCAAAGGAATTAAAACACACCGAACCAAGATACAGAGATTTAAGAGCCGAAGAAATTCCGGTCGTTCGTCCAAACGACAAGGTCGAAGTGAAGGTTATCTCTGGTAAGTCATACGGTGTGGAATCGAAGAAGGACTTAGCATACACCCCAATGGACTACTACTGGTTCACCGTTTTACCAGGTGGAAAGTTCGAACAACCACTGAGAACTGATTTCAACGCGTTCATGTACATCTTGAACGGTTCTGTCGAATTCGATGCCGAGGCCAAGAAGCAGGTTGTCAAGGAACACCACAGCATCTTCTTTGAAAGAGACGGTGATGAAATCAGAGGTTCTGTTCCAGTTTATGGAGAAAAGACAGATTTCGTCATCATCGCAGGTCAAGCTTTAGACCAACCAATCGTCCAATACGGTCCTTTCGTGGAAACAAGCAAGGAAGACATCTACAACGCATTCAACGACTACCAAAGTGCCAAGAACGGATTCGAAAAGGCCAGAGGTTGGGCATCCGAAATCGGTGTCGGTGTCGACGAACAGCTCTTCAGAGTCAAGTCCAACTCTTTGCTCGACCAGGGTTTCGCCCTCGAGGCCGAACCTGAGATGATCATTGTCAAGGACGAGTTATAAGACTCCCTGACCTGTATAGCCATGTCTAGCATTTATATAATACCCTTTGTACACTAATCAAACTATTCGTATCTCCAAAAGCTGACGTAATACCGGGCGTGTGCCCAGCGCCAGCGCTCTATCAGCGGAAGGAGTTACTTCCACTGTTTTTAATGTTTGCCAGCCCTGCTGCATGCTGTGGATGCTCCTCTGAGGTGGCAAGTGACAGCTGACACACAAGCAGGGCACTCACACGGCACACAGGCACATCATGTCCACTAGAGAGAGGAAGAGAGCAGCATACAGTTGTGACCGCTGCAAACAGCGGAAAAGAGCATGCAAGAGATACGACAATGAAGGCAACCGGATGTTCGACAACGTCTCAAGGTGTGACCAATGTAAGAAAACATGTACCGAATGCAAGACCACGATTGTCAGAAAGAAGAGAACGTTCTTTTCCGTCAGCGAGAGCTCTCTTGTTCAGTTGAAATGCTTGACTAAAATCGTCAAAGCTATGTTCCCAGAAAGTGATCCAAACAAATACGAAGACATTGAAAATATCGCAAAGGTCTTATACGTTAAGCTTCCGACTTATGGTGCAGCTGCAAGTCAGTTAAGTGAGACATTCACACCGGTTTCCAATGTGGAATCACGTTCAGAGAATTCCGTGTCTCCTCAACAGGGCGGCTCTGAAACGAAGATGTCCAGAATTGCCAGTCAAATCGAAATGGTTAAAAACAGAAGCGCCAGTGTCATAAATGATGAAGACGTTAAAGTCAAGATGGAAGGCGAAGATGACGATGACGACGATGAAGAAGTTCTTGAGGACTCGAGCGATGAAGAACAAGACGACGAGTCTCGAAAACAAGAGTCTGGTGAAGGAGACGAACCAAACAATCCAACAGGCACGATTAACAAGATGGTAACGACCGATGAAAATGGAAATAAGAGACTTAGATCACTACAAATTGGATTGGGTGGTGCCGAGAGATTATTCACCGTCTTACTGGAAGTCGAAAAGAGACATTCTCATACAGAAGTTCCACAACTGGATGATAGCAATTCCCTTACTTCTGTTACAAGACAACGGAATCAATTTACATTTAATCCTTCTTATGCCATTAATGGTAATGATATCCAGAAATTTTTACTTTTGGATGGTATACCAAGAAAGGAATGTGAGTTTTACACCGATGTTTTCTTCAGAAAAATTCATGATAGATATTTCTTTTTCAGAGAAGCAAAATTCAGAAGGAGGATTGAAAAATTCCTTCAAATTTTAGAAGATAAAAATGAAAATATTTCGAAAACAGATTTCACAAATGAAGAAATCTGTGTGATCTATTTGGTTTGGATTTTAGGAAGAAAAAGTTATCAATTAATCATGACAAACGATAAACCCGATGACTGGATCAGAAATGCACCTGTTGAGCATCTTGTCTCGGATGATGTCATTAGTGATTATCTCAATGCGATCAATTTATGTTTATCGTGCAGTTTCTTCAGTAACAATTTGAACACTATCAGATTGTTATATTTGAGCAGTTTATTCCATTCCAGTATCAAGAATAGAAATGCGGCATGGCATTTATTGGCAAACAGTTGTATTAAATGTGTTTCATTGGGTTACCATAGAAGCTTCCCTGTCTCGAAATTACCAGAGGATGAACAAGAAGATGTTAAAATTGTGTTTTGGGCATGTTTTAAGTTACATACGAACAATTGTATCATTATGGGTAGATTACCAAACATTTCATTATATGAAGTTGATTTAGAAACTCCTGATCTTGATTATATCGATGATGAATTATTCAAATGTTCATATCAAAGTGGTGTGAAACTATTCAAAATCATGTTCAGCATTTTAAAGAACCGTGAGTATTTGATCAAGAGTAAGAATCCATGGTGTCAACAAAATATTTTTGAAGTTGTTAGGATTAAAAACGAGTTGTTAAATTGGACAAGAAATATTGATCCTGAAATCAAGAATTTCAAACGTCCTGATGTTAAACGTTACATTATCAAAATGCACATGCAATATTATCACAGTGTTATGTCTTTGGCAGTTCCATACTTGATTACATATTCCTTGATGCCACAAAAAGCACAAGATGCGAATGTTGAAGTCATCAAAACGTTATGTTTAGGTATTAAATCATCCATTGATATGGTTGATGTTTTGAGAGTGTCTACAAAGATTAGTGATTTCAATGGATTCTTATTTTACGATTTATTCTACGCTTATAATGCATTAATGATGTTGTTACTAGCTTATACATTGATTAAGAATAGGTCAAGAGAGAAAAACAAACCGAATTATAACATGTTGGCGGACCTCTTATATGATATTTTCAAAATTGACATTCCAACTATAATGAAAACCATTCATTATATTAAAGACATCAATGACAGATACGGATCTACATCAACAGGTATGTTGAAGGATGCTAGTAATAACATCACATTGCTCTTGAAATATTTCAAGATTGATATTGGTGATAGAATTGACACCCCTGAAAACGCCGATCCTAAATCTTCATCAATTATGAATCATCCATTGCTGCCACATGTAACTGATATCCCATCTGGTCAAATATCCATAATTGGTTCACCAACAGACTATTCGATTGGTCAGAACCCGGAAATACATCCAAATATGACTGAAAACTTTGCCAATGCAGATAATGAGTTTTTTGAGATCATTCAAAGTATGAACACTGAAATCCAGCCAAAGCCGCTAGGATTACATGATAAGTTCTTCTGGGACTGGAGCCAATTATTTTCTCTGGATGAGTAGCAGTTTGTGCATTTATTTTAGTTTATTTATATCCATTCTTACCGTTAGAATTCTTTTTGTTTTTGTTTTTAACCTTAACAACATCACCGATTTCAGTTTTTGCACGTTCTAATGTAACTGGTTTACTGCCAACGTATTTACCATTCATTTCTCTGTAGCATTTAAGGTAATCGTCGGGGTTTGCAAAACTGATAAAGGCAAACCCTTTATTTTCGTCTTTGGATTCATCTTTTGGGACTTTCACTTTAGACAGCGATGGATATTTGATGAATGTATTGATCAATAGATCTTCGTCGACGTCGTTTCCGATGTTACCAATAAACAATCTGAAATGACTAGGATCCCACTCGGTCAATGTTTTGTCGTGCCACACTCTACCCGTTTTAGGGTCATGTCTAGAAACAGCAATTGATGAGCTTGACTCGGTGGAATCGTTGGTAGTGTTTAAAGTCTTGATTTTCTCTAAATCTGGATTCAAAGTAGTTGCATTTTGTCCGTGTAAATATTTAGTTGGTCTGAATGAGGCTGCCATACGACGGTCAGAGACTTTGTATGAGTTATATTTCTTCTTAGGAGCTTTTGTAGGTTTTTTGTCTCTATTCATGTTGTTTTGGATTTGTGTGGTGTGGTTTTCAATTCCGTATTCTTTCGGGGTAAAAGAAAAACAGTACCCCGAAAAAATTCTACAAAATCATGTTGCCATAATTTTTCATACTCGCTGTACGAGAAGATGTAAGCAAGATTTATGATGTGATGATATTCTTCACATGGTTACTTCTTTTCCTCGGGCAGTAAAATCAACACAACACTATCAAACCAGGCATGCTGTTACATATCATCAAGCCCTTTGCATGTGCAAGAGGTTCCATTTTGAAGGCGTCCATGAGACCTTCGTTGTTCTCCATGAGATTGGCAAATCCATCATTCTCTACAACATCTACTAAATTATTCTACCAATCACAATATCTATTCAACAAGGAAGACAAGAAGTCGCAAGATAAGGATATTATGGTCCCACATCAAGGTGTAGAAATCCCAGCGGAAATCTTTGAAAAGAAACAGGTCATTTCTAGACGTATACCTGGTGAAACTCTACAAGAAAATGATATGAATTCCAGACTTCCATCATCATTCAACTTTGAAAAGGAAGCTATCCCAACATTATTACCACGTCCTGGTGTTCCAGCCCCAAACAAGTATCCATTAGCAAGACTTTATGATGTATTAACTAAGAAGACTGAACCAGAATTGATCTACGAAGCTGAACCACATAAGTTATATTTTGTCTTTTGTTATGCGTTTGCATTATTGTTCATGATTTATGGATTAAATGCATTCAATATTGGTTATGGACTTGCATGGGGTATGTATGAAGACAACGATATGCGTTTAGGTGAAACACAATTGAACATGCAATTAGTTATGCATCTCGCTATTGTTACCGTTTTAGCATCAATGCCATTATTGGCTGGTGTTGCGTTCATTTTTGCACCATCTAGATTAATCAGACGAATGTGGTATTTACCACCTGTCAATAGTAAGGGCCAACTCAGACATGATGGCCAAGCATTCGTCAAATTTACTACTCATCCGTTATTGCCAAACCGTCCAACTCCTGTTCATGTTTTCCCATTAGGTACACTTCAAAAAAGTATAACTGCAAAGATTTACAGTGGTAAGGGTTTCTACGGTACCAATGATTCTTCATTTTTTTTCTTTTTAAGAGAGGAAGGCAGACGTATACCATTCATTGTTGACAGAAAGGGTTTCTTCTGGGGAGATGGTAGAGTTTTTGATCTTTTATTCAGTGACGATTCAATTGAAAAGGTTGAAAGTGCAAAGAAAATCGATGAAGTCTATGGTGATTTAATCAGAGAAAGAAAACACAAAGAAATGCAAATGCGTAAAGAATTAGGTTTTGGTTGGAAGACCAAGGCTAAGGTCAATTTGATGAAGGAAGATATCGACAAATTAAAACAAATCGTTTCTGGTACTTCTGTTCCAAGTATCAAAAAGGAAGACAATAAAGAAGGACAATTACCAAAGGATAAATAAAGAAATTGGTAACTTCTCGTGTACATAGACAATCTATAGATTTTACATACTTGAGATTAATAAAAATGACATTAAGTATTAATTATGAACAAAGTGTTCAGTGATATGTGTATATAGTAGTAGAGTATGATTAAAATAATAGGGTAAAATAAAACAAAATAAACTTAATAATATACGAGGTCGACGTATCCAACCTCTTTTGAAATGTACAATAGGATAACCTTCCTAAACTTGTCAACTTTAAAATTGTATGCAAACAATTTTACTTCTAATTCCTGCTTGTTGCATTTACCTAACAATGCATCCAACCCAAACTCATTCAAAAATTGTTGCCAAAATAGAACTAATAAATTACGTTCTCTTTCGTTGAAATTTTTGAATTCATCGATTCTGTAACAATTAAAAATTGGATCGATATCTTGTCTTAAAACTTCAGATTCATAACATTTGAAAATATCAAAATCCATGATCTTATGTTCAAACATGAACCAATTCTTCAGATTGTTAATTAATTTGTGATTTATGAATTCATCGAAATATGCCAATCTCGATATATTCTGGTAATTTTGGAAAATGTTTAAAATTTTCATATAGTTTTCCTTGTTTAAAGAATCTGTTGATAACCATATGTTCTCCAAGTTTTTGTGATCATTTAAGAATGATAAAATTGAATCAAATTGGCAACTTTTACAATTCTTTGTAGGCTTGATTCTGATAGCCTTAATATTTTTCAGATGTGGTGATAAATATGATAATACGGTGTTATTGAAATCCTTTGAAAAATCGTGCTCGCAATTGGAATGCTTAATACCTTTATGAGAATATTCATAGATTTGCAGACTTAACCATTCGATTTGGTTAAATGGCACTAATGATAATAAATCTGAAACCAATTGCTGTTGATTTGAACCGAAAAAACAATCTTTTAATTCCAGTTTTTTTAAAGATTGAAAAACTGTTTTGTTTTGTGCTAATAAGGGCTTGAAAAAGGAAAACCATGTTGGAGTTGACAGATGGTTGAAATCGGTCTTATCATATTTCAACTGTAAGACTTCTAAATTTGAAAGAATGTTGTATTTGTCAAGATTTGAAACAACTTGCTCTAATAAAGTTTCTGTGTTTTCTTGAAATTTTAATCTCAATTTCTTCAAGTGTTCCAAATTTTGAAGCGGCAGCTCAACAAATGTGTCGTGTTCGTAAACCATCAGTTTCAATTGCTTCAACTTTGGTGCTTTCAGTAATAGTTTGGAGACATCTGATAGAGAAAATTTGGAAACAATCAAGTTTTCTAAATTTGGTGTGAAATCAAGTAACATTATTAAACAATCAAAAAGGGTAAGATTGGAATCGATATTAATGAAACTCAATTCTTCCAATGAAAAGAAATCGTCTAATGATTTGTTCCAAATTGAAAGGTTGGTGTCCATCTCACTTCTACATCTGTTCCATGGAGATGGTTTCAGAATTAAATTGATTTCAATGGTCTTGATGTATTTGCCGAGAGTTGGATTGATTAAGACGTTGTAAAACAGCATCAAAATATGCTTGGTAGTAGTGACATTGGAGATGTTGTTATAGACCCACCAACTTTCATTTTCTAATGATTCATCTTTGAAAATGCCTGTGTGTTTTTGAATAATCAGCTCGTCTTCATCAATGATGTGGTCTATATCCAGAATTCTGATATAGTTGTAAATGTTATGCTCAATCTTTCTCTTCAGAGTTGAGCATGTTGATGAAAGAGAGATGGTATCAGCAATAGAGATGTTGCCACAGATGTTGTCAAGGACATCCACAGGGAAATCTTTGAGGTTCAATTGGCGTTTGTGGCCTCTGATGGTATTCTTCTTCACACTTTTGCGCTTATTCTGTAAACGGTCACTGGTGGCGGCAGTGGAAGCAGAAGAATCCTGAACTTGGTATCTCAACATCTCTGGAACGTGCTGTGGGTGAGTGTTATCTCGATCCTGCTGGCTGGCAAATGGCACGATGGCTAGGATGGGCAGATCAACAGCTGGAAATGAAAGGAAAAGAGCAACAAACATCTAAAGGAATCAAAGACCAAACAAGCTTTTCACACGATAAGAAGCGGTCACACGGGAAAAGCAAAAAAAAAGAAAGAAAAAATCGGAAAAATGCGAAAACCAAAAATTTTCAGCCAACGGCTGGCGGCCGAGAAACTCCGCCCTTAAGCCCGCTGACCGCCAACCACTCTTCTCCCCGGGTCTTGAAGGCCCCCAGAACAAGCACTTGCATCAGCATGGCAGTCTCCTTGCTGAGTAGACCGCTGTCTCTTGCCTGGGCAAGTGGTACAAGACAGCCGGAGAGACAGAAGCGTTGCAGTTCGGAAGGGTGCATGCGGAGATACTCTTTTCCGATCCGCAAAAGCTGTTCAACGCTTGGAATGGCATCCTTGGGAGACGATGGAGTTCGGAGAAGATCAACTAGCGTGGAGATGTAGCCGTGTTTCATCTCTTTTAGGTAGAGTTTATCGTCAATCGTCTCCATGTGTTCGAGATCCTTCAAACTCAATTCCTTTAGATGCTGTAACTTCCATGGTGTGTCGGTAGGTGTCGTTATTTGAAGATTTGATATGTCTATTTCGGAATCGTTAAACTGGAAATCGTCGTCCTTCTCTCGGAATGATTCGAATAGTTTCTTGCTCCTGATATGGTTGGATTTGCTCATGTCTAGATCTTTTAACTGCTCGTCATCGATTCCAAGATCCGTGTCATTGCCATCTATTTCAACAAATTCTAAAATGTTCTTCTTTATGTGTCTGATCCATGGGTGGTTCTGTAATGTTCGAGCTCTTGATCGCAGTGTTGGATTATATTGAAAACATTCATCTAAGAAATGTTTGCATTCTTTGCTGATTCCCTTCGGATACTCGATCTCTGTACCACTTCCTACAGCATGACATGCTGATAATGGACCTTTGTTGCTGAATGGAGGATTTCCGGTTAACATTTCTATAATTGTAGCACCTAGTGACCATATGTCTGATTTCGGAGTTGCCATCCGGTGTAGTATAATTTCAGGCGCAAGCCAGTATGCTGAGCCATTTGTGGCTATCTTTTGTAGTCGTTTGTTGTCGCCTTGGACATTTTCATTGTAATCGTCAGAGTTCTCTGCATCCCATTGGAAACTCAACCCAAAGTCACAGAGTTTGATGACCCCGTGGTCGAATATGAGTATATTTGCAGCTTTGATATCACCGTGAATGATGCTCAAGTTGGCTAAATACACAAGGCCGTCTAGAATATTTTGGGTTATTCCTGCAGTGACAAGTTCGGATAAACATTGGTGTTGTTGTGATCGTATGTATTTGAGCAGTGATCCGTATGATGAGTATTCCATTATGATGTATAGGTTCTGTTTGTTCAAAAAATCATGACGTTGAGGTGTACTTGAAACTAGGTCCTTTCCATTCCGTTGATTGATGCCATCATCCATGTAATAATGGAATATCGATATGATGTTTGGATGGTCTAAGTTTCTCATAATCTTAACTTCATTCAGTAGTGATGTCAATATATACCCTTTTAATTCAGTATTGTCATTGCCTCTTGCAGGCGTGTTCGTTCTTGTCTTCATTGGGGACTCGAGCAGGTATCTGTGTGTTACCTCTCTGATGTCGATAACTTTCATGGCGAAGACATTTTGTTTAGAGTCTGTTGTTTTGTACACTTTTCCGAACCCGCCGTTCCCAAGGAGTTCCTGTTTGTGATTGTATTCGATGAATTCACTATATGTAAGTGTATAATCATTGTATCTCTCTTTCATATTGATATTGTCCAGCATGGCACATCCAGAGACTCCGCAAAGAAAGGACTTCCTCATACAGTAAGTAAGCATGTTCACTGCGAAAACTCAAGATGGACGCGATGTTGAATATTTAGGTATTTCCGCATTGGGAAGATTTAGTGGAGTTTGGAGTTTATTGATTTGTCAAATTACAAGGAGTTTACGACGTGTTTCTTTATAAGTTCATAGTTTTTATTTTTTATATTTATTATACGTATTTACACAACATAATCAAATATACTCATGGCTTACATCTACCAGTGAATCTTGGGTAGAGAGAACAATCTCTAACTGTGAATCTGTTACATAACCAAGCTAAGATTCTTTCAGTACCAAGACCGTAACCACCATGTGGACAAGTACCGTAGATTCTTTGGTCAATGAACCAGTAGTATGGAGCTGGGTCTAAACCTTCTCTCTTGAAAGCAGCTAATAATTCATCGATATCGTCAATTCTCATGGAACCACCGGTAATTTCACCGACAGTTGGCATTAAGACATCGACAGATTCGGTGACTAATGAATCGTCAGCACACTTCTTCATGTAGAAAGACTTGATAGCAACTGGGAATCTGTTTAATAAGATTGGGACACCGATAGTGTCGGTCATCTTTCTTTCAGCTGCTTCAGCGATATCGTCACCGAACTTGAAAGCGTTACCTTCTTCGTTGGTAATACCGTTTTCGTTTAACCATTCAATGGCGTGGATGTATTCCATTCTCTTGAATGGCATTTGTGGTGGCACGAAACCTGGGTTCAATTGCTTGACTAATGGACCTGCAACTGGGTCTTCTAAAACGTATTGGACGGTCTTAGTGATGACGGTTTCGATATGGGATAATAAGTCTTCAAATGTTAAGAAGGAAAGTTCTGCTTCTATATGGGTGTATTCGGATAAATGTCTTCTGGTGTGTGATTTTTCAGCTCTGAAAGATTCTTGGATACAGTAAACATCACCTAAAGCTGGTAATAAAGTTTCTAAGTATAATTGGGAGGATTGGGTTAAGTAAGCTTCTTCACCGTAGTAATCCATCTTGAATAATGTGGAACCACCTTCAACTTGGGTTTGGACCATGCATGGTGGAGTGACTTCACATAAACCTTCTTCTTGGTAAACTCTTCTGATAGATGCTAATAAAGCAGCACGGACTTTCATGACGGCAGAAAGAGTTTCACCACGTAAAGTTAAGTGTCTTCTGTCTAATAATAAAGATGGGTCGGAATCTTCAGCGATTTGGTTAGTGAAAGAGTCCTTACCACTTGGAGCTAAACCGATAACCTTGTAGTAATCAGCAACTAATTCGATACCACCTGGGGCAGACTTACCTTCTGGTAACTTGACAACGGTACCGTAGATAGCTAAAGTGGATTCGACGGTTAATTGTTGGGTTTGGTAAGCGTTAGCTAAGTCGCCAGATAAGACACATTGGATGAAACCAGTACCATCTCTGAGGACGATGAAAGCGACACCCTTTTGGATTCTTAATCTGTGGATCCAACCTTGGACTTCGATTCTGGAATCGACGTTCTTTGGGGCGTTTAAGATCTTGACCTTCTTTGCTGCTGGTAAAGTCTTGTCTTCGGTGATTGTGATCTTCATTGCTTCTAATAATTTAGCACTTTCATCAGCATCCTTAGATGCCTTTTCTTCGGCTTGCTTCTTGGCCTTTTCTTCCTTCTTCTTTAAACCTTCAGCACCCTTCTTGGCCTTCTTTAAAGCGGAGGCAGTGATTTCGTAGTAACCAGCTGGAGATTCTTCAGTGGCGTCCTTGTAGACTTGGATCTTAGCATCGTCAGAAGATGCAAAGAGTGCGTAAGCTGCAGATTGGAATGGAGCTTGTTCGGAACCGGTTGCAGAAACTGCATCGACACCGGTAGTTGGGTGGACGTAGACAGTGGACATCTTTGTGTTGTGGTTGGTTGGGAAGCCTGGAAAGAAACGGGAACGCAAGAGAACTCCTATCTACTCCCGATGACACATCTGGTCAATGTTCAATGTTGGAACATTCCATTTTCCATTTCAGTGTCCATTCTCGCCAAAAATTCCAAAATTCAACGCTCGATTTTTTCTGAAAAAAATGCGGGTGGGAAACGGCGTCGATCGACGGCTGACGTCAGCAGCCCTCGACTTTTCCCCATTTTCGGACACCTGGGGAAATCGGCATGGATTTGTCATTTTCGAATAGACCCAATGGTGACGGGCAGTGTCTTCGGAGGTTCTTTATGGGGTTCTCAGTAAAAGACTTATCCACCGGACAAGCATGCTTTCTGCAGTTGCAAAGAAGTACACAGCACAGCGTGCACACAAGATGGCAAATATGGCCAAACCATTCCACACTTTAGAAACTGTCACAAAGACATCGCCATTCACTGCATCCATGCCTGCAGATGCAGATGTTCAATCATCTGACAAGGCATCTGCAAATTTATCCAAGGTTCCAAGACAATTGAAATCTGGTTTCTTCACATACACATATCCAACCGAAAGAAAGAAGTACGAATTTTTGAGTGCTTCTGATAAGGCTTTACTTGATCTTGATTTAGATCCAAAATCTGAAAAGACTTCACAGTACTTCAAGGATATTGTTTCTGGTAAATCCGTTTATACTTCTGACAAGGTTCATCCGTTTGCAATGGCATATGCTGGTTTCCAATTTGGTAACTTTGCGGGTCAATTAGGTGATGGAAGAGTTGTCAATTTATTCACTGTTAAGAATGAAAAGACTGGTAAATCTTACGAACTTCAATTAAAGGGTGCTGGTAAGACTCCATTCTCCAGATTTGCGGACGGTAATGCTGTTTTAAGATCATCTATTAGAGAATATGTCATTTCTGAGAGTTTGAACGCAATTGGTGTTCCATCAACTAGAGCTTTGGCGATTACTGCGTTACCTGAAAATAAGGCACAAAGAGAAGGCGCTGAAATGTGTGCAGTTGTTTGCAGAATGGCACCAACCTGGATCAGAATCGGTCATTTCGATTACTGTAGACTCAAGGGCGATAGAGAAGGTTTGTTCAAATTATGCGATTACATCAATAAGGAAGTTTTAACTAATAATGCAGAAGGTAAACTTGAATACAGTAAAGAATTGCAAGAATTCATCAAGCAAGATGATAAGTTGACTACAATTGAATTAACCGACTATGACAAGCTGTTCTTAGATATCATCATCAGAAATGCAAAGTCTGTTGCGTACTGGCATGCATATGGTTTTGTCAATGGTGTCTTAAACACCGACAACACCTCCATTTTAGGTTTAGCTATTGATTTCGGACCTTTCGCAATCATGGATAAATTCGATCCAAACTTCACATCTAACAGTGAAGATCATACGTTGAGATATTCATTCAAAAACACCCCATCTGCCATCTGGTTCAACATGATTAAGTTAGCTGAAGCTATGTCTGAAGTCTTGGGTGCTGGTCCAGAATTATTGAAAAATGAAAATTTCAGAAAGTACGGATTCCCTGATGATAAGGCTGTCGAGGGTGCAATGAGTAGAGTTAACAACTTGATTCAAATTGCTGGTGATATCTTTGAAAAGGTTTTCATCGAAGATTACTTAAGATTGATGTGCGGTAGATTGGGTATAACACCAAAGGAAACTGATAACAATGAAATCTTAGGTTTATTATTCGAAACATTACAAATTGCAAAGATGGACTACAACAAGTTCTTCTCTACATTACAATCCATCAAGATCAGAGATGAAGCTACATATGACGTCAATGCAACCACATTACAATTATTGCCAGATTCCTTAAAGGTTCCAGAAAAGAAGGAAGAATTAGAAAAGGCAGTTAAGGAACTGATATTCTTCTTAACCATTTTCAAGGCCAGAGTTGAAGAAGAGTTCTTAACTGATGATGTCAGATATGAAAGAGCACATAAGTTCAATCCATTGTTTGTTCCAAAGAACTGGATCTTACAAGACGTCATTGATTACACCACCGAAAAATTACAAGAAAAGGCTAGTTCCGAAGAAGCTGGTGCATATTTGAACAAGGTCATCAAGATGGCCAACTATCCGTATGATAGAAGCCAATGGGGTGATGAACTTAAGGATGTCGAAGAAAAATGGTTAGCGGACCCTAAAGACCCATCACAATTAATGACTACATGCAGTTGTTCCAGTTGAATCAACTCGTACTGTGCATCTTGTAAATAGTTTATAGTTAATGAACACTTGAAATGTAATTAATAAATTGTTAAATGAATGAAGTAAATAGCTATAAGGATTGTACACAAACAAGTAAACTAAACGATGCTTATTTAGCGGCTAATTTAGCAGTGATCTTAGCAAATTCGACACCTTGGATCTTTGCGACTTCTAATTCTAAGGCGGAAGGTTGTCTACTACCATCGGCACCGGCAATGGTACCTGCACCCCATGGAGAACCACCGTGGATTTCATTCAGGTTGGTCAATTGTGGGAAAACAGAAGCGAAACCTAATGGGACGTAAATCATAGAGTGGTGAACGAATGTAGATAATGCGGTAACGGCAGTCATTTCGTTACCACCACCGGTACCAGTGGAGACGAATAAACCAAAGGGCTTGTCCTTTAAACTACCTTGGGCCCATAAAGAGCCGGTAGAGTCGAAGTATGACTTCAATTGAGCTGGCATGTTACCGTATCTGGTTGGGATGCCGAACATGAGACCGTCACAGTCGGTTAAGGTCTTTAAGTCGGAAACTGGATATGGTAACTTACCTGGAGAGCCCAATTTCTTGACTAAGCCTTCTGGCAAAGTTTCCTTGACTTGGAAGATTTCACATTGGTGACCGGTGGATTCAACACCAGCCTTGACGGATTCGGCCATCTTAGCAATGTGGTGGTATAATGAGTAGATAACGATGTTGACTTTCTTAGCGGACATTTCTGGCGAAGTTAGCGATTGGGTTGGGGTGATTGGTTGACAATTGAGCAACTGCTGGAGAAGACAGAGAAGAGGACACCGAAGAGAAAGAGAGCAGGCAGTGGTGGTTTTATATAAACTTTGGTAGAGCTGGCCGTATGGAGTGGCAGTTGGTGGTTCAATGCAAACAGGACGGGGAAATAGAGAGCGAACAATGGAAATTAGTAATTTTAGTAAGGAGCGGGACCCGGGCTGTGCACGCTGATGTAAGCCCTCGGGCGGGGGTTCGGAGTTCGAGTTGTTGTGATTGTTACTGATTACTATTATAAACTGCTGGTAGCGGTACACACAGCGGGGATGACAAACTGGTTAGGGGGCAGAGGTGTCTTTGTCATCATCAAAGACGTCGTGGGTATCGCCGAGATAGTAGTTGGTCTGGAAGCAGCTGAGGATGATCGGAATGAAACTGAGGCCGAGCTGGATAGCGAACAGGTAGTAGTTGACTTCTTGGTAAGCGGTGATGCAGTAGTCTCTGATTTCGGAGCCAAACTCGTAGGCAGTGATGTCGTAGATACTGCCAAAGAATGATAAAACCTCTTCATCAGTGACGGTGCTTGGGAGGTTGTTTCTTAACGAACCGTACATTTTTCCTTCCCAAATCACAGCAGCGATTGCGTATCCAATAGCTGCACCAACATTACTGAACAAAGACATGAGTGAGATACTGATACCCAAGTTTTGGTGTGGAACAGACGCTTGCAAAGCAACATTTGTACTCACAGTTGAGAAGCCAGCCCCGACACCGATCAATGTATAACTAGCCGCTAGATTGGCTAATTTAGCACTTGCTTTATGATCGGTTTGAATTAATATACCAGCACCAATGATCTGGATACCGAAACCAAATATTTGCCACATTTTGTATCTATGTGTGTATCTGTGTAGTAACCCAGTAATAACACTGAAGAAACACATACTAACAGATACTGCATTGTTCAAGTATGACCATTGTTTTAAACTCAAATCCAAAACAACGTAGGTATAAGAGGTGAAGTAGAGTAAGGCGACCTGTGACGCAAGCTCGTAAAAGAAATCACAAGACACACAACATAGCAAGGTTTTGTTCCAGACTTGCTTAGGCATAATTGGATGTGGAGCAACAAACCATTCAAAAACTGCAAACAAAATAAGAATAACACCTCCAACAACAAACATGGCAATAATACTTGGATTTTTCCATTCATTAGAAACTGTGTCATAAAGAGAAAGTGGTAGTAAAAGAATAGTAAACCCAGTACCAAGCAGTAATAAACCTAAACCGTCGACTTCAATAAAACCTTCATATATATTTTTCAGTATATTTCTCTTGCTGTGGTGTTTCTTCTCTTCCTTTGGCATCGACTTGTGTTCATAAATGATCATCATGATAATAATAGGAACGGCGAGAACGCTAACCATCAAAGCAAACATACCGTAACCCCATCTCCATTGAGAAACCTCTAAGTCGGCCACAACAAGGGCTGAGAACCAAGCATTGTAAATGTAAGGTGTTGTTAGAATAGACAAAGCAAATCCTCTCCATTTGAGAGGAGTTATATCAGCAACGATCAAACTGTTAATAAAGTCAATACCAGAAATACCAACAGAAGCGACACCTGCACCGACAACATACGCTGAGATCGAATGACTAGCAGCAACAATAACATTACCAACAAGAACAAAAATAATAACAACAATATAGCAGAATGGTCTAGAAACATTATCAGCAAGCTTAGCTAGAAATGGTCTGCAAACTGCAGAAATAATAGTAGTAGCAATACTGATGCATGCGAGACCTTGAGAGTGTTGCTCATAAGAAGATGTGGCAAGTGGACTCAAGGAGGTAGTGATGGTATAGCAAAAAGCATATGACCACTCAACTAAATAAATCAAGAGAAAAAACAAAGCCAAAAGTAGATTCTTGTGTTTGTGATTGTAAATGTAGTCCATGAACAAACCGGTACGATAAGAACCATTGGACACGATCACCAGCTCTTTTGATGATTCTTCGCTGGTTTCATCGGTCAAGCTCTTAGAGTCAGTACTGACCACAGGGTTGTCTGAGTCGTTAGCCTTCTCATCCTCTGGAGTAGGATTTGGAAACGTGGTTTTCAAGCACATATCAGTATCGTTTAGTTCATAAACAGTATCGTTCATTATGAGTGTGAAACTGGTGATAAGAAGTGGGTTCAAAAGCTTCTCTGTGTGGATTCTACATGCCGTTAAACAAAGTACAGTTGGGGTTCCTTTTATATTAACGTTTTCAAAAACGTTCCTTCAAAATGCATCACCAGTGTGTGTCAGGATAAAATTCCTATTTGGGAATCAAATAGGAGCTATTCGGAACAATTTGCTCGTTATCTGCTCGATTTTTTTACATATCATGCTGGGGTAAAACCGTTGGTGGTACTCCCCCAGTAGAGTTTCGGAGCTTATACTTTTATCTCCAGCATAGAGCCGAACACCGGAAAAAGAGTGAAGCCAGGTGCTTGTTCTAAATGGATAGGGTTGATAGGGCTCTTGCTTAGGTAAGGCGGAAGAATGTGTGGCTAGCGGGATGGAACAACATTACAGGGTGTACTTGAGGGTGTTTGGACACTGCTTCCTCAGGTCCCCTCTTTGGTCTTTCCTGGGCCGTATCAGCCAGTGGCATCTCACCCATGTCTACCAGATGGCCAGACCAGCAACCTGCTGATGCCGTCTTTCACAGTGGGGAGCATTCAGCAACTTAATCTGACGTCGATTGTCGATTGTCCACTGTGGACTGTGGACCAGGCTCCACAGCTGAAAGCTGAAAGTCAAAAAGCGGGCAATCGACCGCTCCCCGCAGACGCAGCACAGCCTTGTTTGGGGGCCCCGATCCGATTGTTGCTGCCAAGATCGGTGGAGAGCCGGGATAAGTTGATGGGTTGGCCAGGGCAGATCCCCCAGAGTGCCCTACAAGTGATAGATACATAGATCGGGAAGAGCTCCATTGCATGTTTTTGGGACTCTCTAAACGAGTGATGGATGGGCCATGGGCCCGGGTATAAAAGAAGGGTCCATTCCCCTGCCGCGTGCTGTTGGGCATGGGTAACGTGGAAACGGTCTGGAGAATGAAACGCACCACCACAAGCAGAAAATGCAGAGAAAACTACTCTTCGTTGGATTACTAGCATCAGTTGCACTTGCAATTGAGTTTGCAGGAGAAACGGAAACAGAATTAGATAAATATTTTACTCTTCGTGCAAGGAAGGGATTACAAAAACGGGCCGATGAAGACACTGGTTATTTCACTTCGAACCTAGCATTCAATGACACTTCTGCATTCTTCATCGATATTCAGATTGGTTCTAATAATGATAGCGTGACGGTTCTTCTTGATACGGGCTCATCCGACTTTTGGGTCGCTGGTTATGATGTTTGTCAAAATGAGTACGCTGATGCAGACTCTGGTGATGTTTATGATTGTTCAGCATACGGATACTTTGATCCTGCAAATTCGACTACTTTCACTTTAAATACATCAGATGCATTGTTTGAATTGGAGTATGGTGATGGTTCTGTAGCTTATGGTGTGTATGGCCGAGATGATGTTATTGTTTCTAATCTTACTGTCAAAGATGTGAACTTTGCAATTGCAAACTTCACCAACACTACCAGTGGTATTATCGGCATTGGTTATGAAACCACAGAAGACAGCGACTTGATGGGACAAGACAATCCGCATACCTATATCAACTTTCCAGAGAAGCTTGTTGAAGATGGAATCATCAACAAGGCAGCGTACAGTCTTTACTTGGATGAAGAAGGTGATGCAGAAATTTTGTTCGGCGCTGTGGATCACGGGAAGTATTCTGGCACTTTATACCAATTCCCGATTGTCACTATGAATGCCAGTGACTCTTCAGAACCAATCACCAGAATTGCAATCACTTTGAACTCTATTGGCATTGTGGACGGCAAATCTGAACTTGTTGTCGGTGGTGGATATGTCCCTGCTGTTTTGGACTCGGGTACTACAACGGCATCATTCCCTGCTAGTATTGCCGAAACAATCGGGGAATTACTCAATATGACCTACGATGAGGATCTTGGAACATTTTATTCGAGGAACTGTAGTGTATTTGATGATGTTTATTTCAACTACGATTTCCAGGGCGTTCAATACTTATCACCATTGTTGGCCTATTTTGCGGAATACTACGGCTCAAAGGGTAAAGACGAAGGGTGCACTTTTCAAATATTTATTACAGATGATGATTTCGTCGTATTGGGAGACTCCTTTTTGAGAAACATGTACACGGTTATTGATTTGGATGGTGACACGGCAGCATTGGCGTATGCAAAAAGTTCAAATTCATCTGGTACCGATATTGAAGTTATCTCTGACGATATTCCTAGCGCTTCCAGTCCTCCAAATACTGAAACTTTTGGCCTAGATAACAGTGTCTTCACTCTCAACAACGTGACAGAAGTGACCACTAGCTACTCTTCGAATACTGCGACCGTTTCCATGAGTCTGGACTCTGCCGTTGTGACTGTCATCGCCTCCACATCTTCCACGTCTGGTGGTAGCACTCACACCTTTGACTACTACCTCTCTCTACTCGTCTTATGCCTTCTCCCTGCTGTCTAAATGTTAATAGTATGTAAAATGTAAAAAGGGCCACCCAGTAACCTACCTATTCCAGCCGGATTACGTAAGCGAGCACGCTTTGTTTACACTTCGCCCGATTGGGAGTTTCTGCTAGGCGTCGGCACCGCCGTGTTTTTGTCTCTCCAGGCTTATTTTCTTCCACGCTTTGTTTGGTTTCACGTTCCATGGTATTGGTTTGTTGATTTGGAGCTGACACTCGTCATATTTGTCTGTACTTTCTTCACTCCTACCACATCCAAAATTATAAAAGGGGATACATCCACATCGCCAGCCATGTCGACCTCAGATGATGTTTCTACTGTGGCAACAACCCCGATCACAAGGATCAAATCAATCATCCCAAACTCTAAATCTAAGAACAACTTATTCATGACTTTTTTCAAGAATACAGATCCTATCGTTAAATCTTCCTCACAGTACATCATCAAGCAAACAGCAGACGACATTTACAATGAAAATTATTGGAGTTTGATGTTCCCATCAGCTGCATATTTCCATGTTTACAACAATGTTTTGGGCGATGTCTTTGCAATGGTCTACAACAACAACATCAAGAATGACAAAAAAACATCGCTATCTACCTTCATAATATCAAAACATGGCTGTTCTGTGAACCCAGAGATTCATATCAAGGAAGACTCTAAATACTATCCTGCAATAGAAAACTTGAACCCAGATTTAAAGTCAAGTAAAGTGCGTAAAGCCTTGGCGATCTCATTATTGAAAACATTTGCAGATTTGAATTCAGATATTACTGATTCATTATATAAACAGGCGGACTTGCCAAACAAGATATTTGACTGGGATGAAACACAGGCTGGATTGTTAGCTTCTGAGATGACATTGATTGATACCAGAGCACCAATCGAAGTTGGTTCTTATCTATACGAACTTGGTTATCTCACTCAAAACTTATCAACTGCATCATACGTCGTCGATGTCATCTATACCGATCAAAAGGATAATGAAGTACTCTCTGAACAAAACAACGCGTTGGCATTCCTCCTAGGTAAACAATTAGAACAATTATTCGATCCATTGAGTGAATATTCTCCAGAACCAACTGAAAAGGCTTATAAACCTCCAGTGGATGATTCAACAGTATGCATAGATCAAGACAGTAACTTGATCCGTTCCATTTGTGCCGAATTAATCAGTGTCCAAACAAATTATACTGTCTCATTGGTGCAATTCTTACAAAATTTTGTGGTTCCATTACGGATCCAAGTCTTAGAAGGTAAATTACCAGGTTTCACTACTTCCAAATTGAATCAAATATTCCCTCCAACAATCGATGAAGTCACTAGAATCAACTGTATCTTTTTAGATATGCTCAAACTTGCACAACCGTATGGATCCTATGAAATTTTGAAAGCTTGTGGTACTACCATTCCATATTTCTATAAAGCACAGATGCGTCATGAAGCAGCTATTAAGAATTTCCATGCAAACTATACTCAATTCGTGTTAGATCTCGAAAAGGCCAAGAGATCAGATTTAATCTCATTTGATCAACGTACAGTCGAAACAGCGGTCTACTCCTCATTAAATTTGGTCAAGATTCAATTGATTATTCAAAGACTCGTTAGAAATAAGGATTGGTCAGAAGATATGAAAGAAAACGCTCAAATATATTTACAATCATGTGATAATACCATTTCTTCATTTGCAAATGATAAACTAACCCCTTATAACGGTCGTATATTTACCCCAACCGGTAAAATTTTAGCTGAAATTGCAAAGGGCTGGCCTTCGGAACTTCAATATGGTTGGTTAACAAGACGTGTGGTTGCCGTTTTCGACGCTATTGATATTTTAGCTGATAATGTTAAAAACAGATCTGTCATTATTGTTTTCAGTGATCATGTATTGTTCTTGACAATCGATGATGATGAATATTACTCGGAAGTTTGGAAAGATAATACTAATCCACAATCATTTGATTCAACATCTCACTCTAAGTCTTCATCCTCAGAATTTATTCCAGGCTCAATCCACAGACCTTCAGTTTCTGATATCTTAATTCATTCACTTACAAATGAAACGCCACTGACTCAACTTCCACATATGACTGTCAAATATTGGGCTAGTATCAACGATTTGCATGCATTATATTTTACAAGCAGTATTAATTCTGAATCACACACGCCTAACTCATATGTTAGATTTTTCAATGAAAAGGATTCTTTGTTCTCGGGTATCTATCAATTAAATAAAGTTTCAGGTAAGTATGTTACTGAAGTTTTAGCACGTTCTAAGATCTTAAACAAAACGCAATCATTCCATTTATTCTGTGGTACAATTTCCGATGACGATTTAGGTGAATCTAAAAGTACTAATGAGCTTGATCATGTTGAAACTAATGATGATTCCATAACTAACAGAGTCTATTATACTGCACATGAATCTACAACATATCAAAAGGAAGACACTAAATCACCATTTATAGTTTTATTCAACCGGGAATACAATGAAAACATCCTCACTGAATTCAATGTTTACTCCTTCATCACATTAAATTTCATCTCAGAAGATACTGTTAGATTAGAAGGTTTATCAAGATGTAAGATTGATGGTCAACCAAATGAGAAATTGCAGTATGATGTCAATGTTGATGTGTTGAGTGCATCTCTGTCATTAATATTAACCGAATTGTTTTCAACGCATATGAGTTTATACAATCCAATGATGTTAGAGTACTTGTTAGAGAATAATGGTAATGTCAATTCCCAAGCATACAAAGTTTTGAATATACCTACAGAAACATGGGCGGTTAAGAAAAATAAGATCATGGCTGATGTTAACAAGCTCAAGAGAGAAAGAAGTATTGTCAGAGGTGTTGCAAATGATAAGACAAACAGAAGAAAGTCATTGGAATTGTTTTCTGAAGATCTAAAGATTAGAGCTAAATCTCCAAAGAAAAACAAGGAAGTTAGTCCTAAGAAAGAAGTTAAATTCCAATCTAAAACTGTTGAAATTAAATCCAAGCCTATTTTCAAGAGTCCAGCGTCGAGTCCAAAGAAGCTTAGTAATACTAAGAAGAGTGATAACAAGCCAAAGAAGAAAGGATTTTTCAGCTTTTTCAGTGTGCCATCAAAATCTCCACAAAAGGTCACTACTGCACCAATAAAAGATTCACCAAAGAGAGCATCAACTATTGTCAGAAATCTTACACCAAAGAAGAAGGAATTCGATTATTCTGAACTGAAGCCAGCACAACCTAAACCTCATAGAAAGCTCAGTACACAATCATTTGGACTTTTCTCTCATAAATCAACTGATTCTGTTATTCATAATGCGCCTGTCAAGTCTAATATTGCAAACATCAAACCATCAATTGAAACCATTACTAATGATGCTATTGCTAATGAATCATTTTCTGAACCATCATCTGTCCAACATGTATCACTTAATGTTCCTAATGCATTCCCACTTGCTGAGCATGCAGAAAAGATTGTTGATTCCCAATCAGCATCACCTGTCAAATTAGAAGAAAATGTTCAAGCTAATACCAATGAAGCAGAACTCACTACCACATCAACTAATATCTATGTCAACTCCAACTTTGAATTCCCAATGGAGCCAGCACTGGCAGGTGAAGAAATGACTAGTTCTCCAGGTACACCAAGATTAGCCAAGTTGAAGGATGAACCAAGTCATACTAAGGGTTATAAGGATTCTGTTGATCTCATGGGTAAGCTTGATCTTCAAGTTGGAGGTAATAAGTTGTATGATGATGATTTGTTCGAATTGAGTTCTGGTAATATCAATAACATGTTGCAACAGCCACCAGCTATGGAAGAACCAATTGAGCCAAAATCTATTCATTCTGCAACCGCACACCTAAGTCCTGTTACTAATACATTCACACCAAAGACGTATGATTTTACTCCTGTTACAAGTGCTTCTTCTCATCAAACTGTTGAAACCAATGATCATGTTACTGTTGAAGTTATCAAAAAGGGTGATGTGAAGGCTGCTGCTAACCCATGGAGAGCAATGACACTTCCAGTGAAGACTATATCCGGTGAAAGCGATTTATCGAAATTACAAAGATCAAAATCCTTCTACATGAGATTCAAGAATATGCGTGATAAGCAAGAACGTGTTTTGAAGCAAACTGGTCTTAATTATGTTCATGATCTTGATGAATTGCCAGCAAAGGATAAAAATGCCTTATCTCAAGGTTTTGTTTTTTCACCAAGTGTTAGTTCCAACTTGAATACCACATCGGATAGTATTGAAAATACCAATTGGACTGTTATGGATCAATTTAGTAGAAGCTCATCAAATGTATTGAATCTAACCAATGTTCTCAGTTCTGATATCCAATTGGGTGAATTCACAAACCAGCCTGCGCACGCTACTAAGACTTCTATCTCAATAATTGACAGAAAGATTACACCAGCTAAGATCATTGATGCACCAGCTAAGAACACTACCATCTCTGATTCTTCAAGTATTTATATGTCTGCAACTGATGATGAATTGGATAGATACAACAGTATGAGAAGTGCAATCAATGCTTACAATCCTTATTCGGTTATTCTTGAAGATTCAGTTGCTGAATTACCTGAGGTCTATGAACATGAAGTCTCCCCAGTTCATGATGAGAAGGATGATGATATTCACCATGCTACAGTTGCTGAATCTGAATATGTTCCAGAAGTTCAATTATACAATGATGATGTTGATCTTTTATCTGATATCAACCTGGACAAGATCAATTTGGATATTGATATGAATATGAGTATCCCTGATTTCTCTATTTTAGTTGCAGATGCTCAACCACCAAAGCAAAATCCAATTAAGAAGAGTATTTCTTTTGCTAGAGAAAAGTCTTTTATCAATGATAAATCTATGGCTAATGAAACATTTAGTCCTGATTTCTCAATTAGAGAGCTGACTGTTGGTAATTTGGATGATTCTGTCGAATCTGGTATGGATACTTCATTATGTTCTGCGCTTGCTAATCAAACAACACAAGCTAATATGTTGTTGAATGTTTGGGATAACGGAAATGGTAATACTACTATCAATAAGAATATTTTATCAGGATTATCTAAATCTGAAACATTGTATGCTTTGAATGCATTAATGAATGATAAATCATATGCATATTTGCAGGATGTCTTGAGTGGTGCTTATGAAGATGAAGTTAGTAAGGTTGTGAAGAAGGAACCAATCCAAGCTGTTGTTGAAGAAGATGAAGAGGATGATTTTGAAGAAATCGAAGAGGAGAAAGAGGCAGTTTTAGATTATGAGTACGAGCAAAGAGTGAATGCTTTAGATACCAAACAAAATAGTAAATTCAACAGAGAGATGACAGATTATGATATTGCATATTATAACAGGTTATTGAACAGTTCTGTGAACTATTTATCGAGCTACACTAACAACGAAGAAGTCTTCTGATGTTGATCGCATTTTTATACATTTTTTTCATTAACAACATTTTATATTATTTTTAAGAAAGCATTTCATTTTCTAATTGAAGTTAACAATTATCTAATGATGTACAAAACGAGAAAACATTATATTAATTTGAAATATTTACAAGATATTTAACCACCCAAAATGATAATTACCCAAGACGTCTATTGTTTCTCAACACTTTTGGTAAACCCTTAACATGACCCTTATCAGAATCATCAATAATCATAAACACACGACCACTTTGGTTCATTCTACCTGTTCTACCAGCACGATGGACCAAATCTGAGGAGTTCTTTGGAACGTCCAATAAGATGACGTTTCTGATGCCTTGGAAATTCAAACCTCTACTTAACAAATCGGTACAGACTAAGACTTTAAGAATAGGGACGCTTGGATTTTCTAACTTCTTAGCCGGTTCGATAAAAGTGGCAACCTTTCTCTTTCTGTCTTCAGCTGTATCTTGAGAAGTGATGTATGTCACGTCGTGACCGTAACTATCTGTTAGCTTTTCTGCGATCTTTTCACAGTCTTCCTTCTTGTTGACGAAAACAATAACACGCTTTTCGTAACCTTGTTCAGTACCATCACAGTGAATTGCGTAAAGGGCTTGAGCTAATGCCTTCATTTTAGAGCCTTTGTATGGAGCAACAGAGGCGTTGATGACTCTGAATTCAATAGATTTTGGTAACTTGTGTAAACTTGGAGTAGAAACATTCGTGACATCAGGAAATAGATGAGAGATTGTCTTGTTGAATCTTGAAGGGACAGTGGCAGATGCGAAAACTAAGGTTGATAAGTTGGTCATGTGCTTTAAAATACCGTTTGTTTCTTCCACAAAAGAAGGATCCATTAAAGTGTCTGCTTCATCAGCAACACAGAAAGAAATAGAACCAAAAATCATCTTTGGGTTGTGGATGGAATGGTACTTAGAAAGGGAGTTTAATTTACCTGGAGTTGTGACCATGATATCGATACCATTCTTGAAATTTTCAATAAAGACTTTGAAGTTAGATTCAGTATCCCATTTGAGGATATTCAAATTCAAACTTTTAGCTGTGTAATCGAGAGTGCTGTAAACTTGATCGACTAATTCGTGTGTTGGGACAAGAATGACGGATTTTATACCTTGACGATGTTTGATATAAGGACTGTTTTCAGATTCTGCAACAGAGCCATCGTTTTTGATTTCCAATTCCTTGTTGGATGCTTGTTGAGCTTGCTGTAATTTGTGACCTTCTAATAATTGCTGAAGAAGAGGAGCTAAGTATGCCCATGTCTTACCACTACCTGTTTCAGCAGCAAGTGTGAAAACTTTGAAGAAATCAGACTTATCTCTCTTATCGTTGATAATTTTGATTGCTGCGATTTGGATAGGGGTTGGTCTGATAATTAAACCGTTTAATTCACCTTCGGTCTTGACCTTTTTGGTGCTTGAGACATAATTTTGGGATCTTAAGACGGTATGCGCTTTGATTTCATTGATTAAAACGTCTCTGATTTCAGGATAAATTTTCAACTCGTTGAAGTCTGTGATCTTTTCGACTAATTTGGCGATACCTTCTCTGGCCTTTTCATCTGGTAAATTTAAAGGAGAGTAAGAACCAAATTTGTAAGGTGGATATGCATCTGGGTTTATGGATTGTGGTTGTCTTGAGTTTCCTCCTCTTGAATTGGAGGATCTATTCATGGTATTAGTTCTCTTTGGCTTGCCTTTGGTCACGATGGTGGCAACTTGAACCAAAGGAGATATCCTTACCGGGTATTTAGACTTCAAAGCTGCTCTAGTATATTGTTTGAAGAGCATATTGTCGTTGTCTGCCAGAGATATCAAAGAAAACGGAGAATAATCAAAGCATAGGAGGTACTTTTAGTGTGTGAAAAATTTCAAATTTCATAATGGCCAAAATGGGCAACGCGACAAAGTCTGTGTTGTATTTGGGAAATGATTCCGCACTGCGTGTAGATCTGAGAGCCCAATCCAGGTTAAGCGTGTTTGGTGTTTGTTTATCCTACTGAGCCTGCACAAAAGAGACCTTCAACCACTAGCACGTTCATGCAGGACAAAACGCCCGTCAAGAGAGCAATGCAGAGAACCAGGGAGACACGGGAACCACGTGAAATGGATGTTTTCCATCGATTGAGCATGCCTAGAAGAAGCACCAACTTCAGTAACAGTGTCAGTGGCAAGGCCAGACCATGGAAACTCACGGACTTTGAGATTGGTAAACGTTTAGGTAAGGGAAAATTTGGTAAGGTTTACTGTGTACGTGAGAAACGAAGTGGATTCATCTGTGCATTGAAAGTCATGTCCAAACAAGAGATTCTATCATACCACATTGAGAAACAAATCATCAGAGAAATTGAGATCCAAGCCAATATCCTCCATGAGAACTGTCTAGCACTATACGGATGGTTCCAAGACGACCAGAATGTCTATTTGATTCTTGAATATGCAGCATATGGCGAACTATACAAGATCCTCACCAAGATGAAGAGGATCGACGATAAGCTTGCGTCATACTACATCTACCAAGTGGCCATGGCGTTGAAACATCTACACAACAAACATTTGATCCACCGAGACTTGAAGCCGGAGAACA
This sequence comes from Pichia sp. NRRL Y-27261, assembly GCA_030569835.1. Taxonomy (NCBI): domain Eukaryota; kingdom Fungi; phylum Ascomycota; class Pichiomycetes; order Pichiales; family Pichiaceae; genus Pichia; species Pichia sp. NRRL Y-27261. The sequence goes on from JAJMLU010000001.1 coordinate 174,688, forward strand.
TTTTGATCCACTTGAACCAGAAGATCAAACTAGCGGACTTCGGATGGTCTTCCTACATCAACCACGCCAACGCCAACAGCAACCGCCGAACGACCATGTGTGGAACGCTTGACTACCTCCCACCGGAGATGGTGGAGGCCAAACAACACGACGAACGGGTCGACGTGTGGGCGCTCGGGGTGCTCCTCTACGAGCTCCTTGTGGGCCACCCGCCGTTTGAGGAGAAACACGCCGGCGACACGTACAAGAGGATAGCCCGTGTCGACTTCACCGTCCCGAGCCACGTCGACGCCGACGCACGTGACCTGCTGCAACGGCTCCTCGTCTACGACCCGGCCGAGCGTATGACACTCGCGGATGTCGCGGTGCACGGATGGGTGCTGAAAAACAAAATCCTCTGGGACGACGAGTGGACGCAGTAGGCAGTAGGTGGAAAATGGACACTGGACGTGTTGATGGTGGTGGTGGTGGTGGTGATGGACGGGCGGTTGGCTGCCAGATAGATCCCCCTCACACACACAGACACGGACATCCACATCAGCAGCAGCCATGGCATCTCTATCAGGTTTACTCGGCAAGTTGGAAGTCTACTCCAAGACCGACTCCCACAGACAGGTCTTCGACACTGCGAAACTCATCCTATCAAAAGACGGATCAAATGCCCAGGCGTTGAAGCGTTCTCTTGTCGCCTTGATCAACATGGACAACTACAGCGATGCTAAGAAACTCATCCAACAATACTCCCAACTGGTTGAATCCAACAAGGCTGTGTTAGTCTTAGAACTCGCCTATGTTTACTACAAATTGGATTCAACAAAGGAAAACGATTTACTCAAGTTGGCAGACGCCGTCACTCCTGCCAACGCAAGAGCTTTCAACCACATCTTGGCTCAATATTACTACCGTGTTGGTGAAGATCTTAAGGCTTTAGAACTCTATAAGTTGTTGATCAAGGAACAATCATCCGATGCATCTGAAAACTTGGATATCTCCGTCAACGAAAGAGCGGTGATATCCCAATTGAAATACCAAAACACATTCAACAGCGAATTAAACAACATTGCATCCGCAACTTCCACATCACATGCAGACTCCTACGATCAATTATTCAACGATGCTCTGATCTTAATCGTCGACAAGAAATACGAAGAAGCAATCTCATTATTGAACAAAACATACACACTCGCAGAAAGTTCATTGTCCGATTACGAATCCCATGAAAAATTCGTCGAATTGGCTCCAATAAAATTACAATTAGCATACGTCAACATATTATTATCCAACTATGAAGCAGCAAACGCATTATTGGATGGTTTGAATGCTCAATTAGCCACATTTGAAGCAACTGCAGATGTTAACGTTAAGATCTTAACTTTATTGATTCAAATTAACAAGCTAGTATGTGTTGAAAACTTAGAATCTCTTGACAATATCGAAGCACCTTTATTATACAGGGAATTGAATTTCAATGATACAATCGAACTTTCAAGACAGAGATTAACTATACCACAATTATCAATTATCGAAAGAAACCATTTATTACTCGGTTTCTTCTCCGGTAAGAAATCTAAGAAATTGATCAAGACTTTCAATGAAAACTTCCCATCTTCATTATTGGCCGATTCCGTTAGCTCTTTCAGTAAGGATGATTTATCAAACAAGAAATACCTCTATAATGCATCTATCAAGAACCCATCAAATGTCTCTTTAGCTTTACTATCTTCACAAATTGCCATCAATGCAAACAACTATCAAAGAGCAATTGCCATTCTTGAAAATATCGTTAACGCTGATGAAAACATTTTATTGTTACCTTCTGTTGGTAAGTTATTATACACCTTATATGAAACATTAGATTGTAAGAGTTTAATCAGCAAGCAATTATGCAGAACTGCAGATTTAATGATCAAGAAGACGTCATCTTTCGGTAACGAAGATATCAAATATGCCAAATTCGTTGCATTAAAGTTGATCTCAACGAACGAAATCTTATCCAAGGAATTATTATCCAAGATCAACAGTTTAGAAATCTTAAATGCTAAATACTCAGATAACGACATCTCAAAGTTGATTACAAATGTCGACATAACTGCTATCGTTTCTAATGGTATCAATCCTTTAATTAAGACATCTCCAACTACCGTCAATTCTGGTAAGATCACAAAGGAAAAGAGAAAGAGATCCAAGGCTAAGAAGTTACCAAAGGATGCAGCTACTACATCTGTTGAACAACTCGATGCTGAAAGATGGTTACCAATGAAGGACCGTACCTACTACAAGATGAAGAAGAGTAAGAAGAATAAGAATACACAAGGTGGTGCTATCGATGCTGCGACTGAAAAGGCATTGAACATCAGCTCAACTCCTGAACCTGTGCCAACTTCTAACAACAACTCCTCAAAGAAGAACAACAATAAGAAGAAGAAGGGTAAGAAATAGATTATGTAAATGATGTTTTGTAAATTAATAAAAAAATTAAACTTTATCTTTAATTATTACGTTTTTTATATTGTTCAGGTGCTATATAAAATTAATAAATGCTAATGTACATAGTAAATAGTTGCTGTTTCTTTTCTTTCGAATTCTAAGTGAATAAAGTATCTTCATCTCTAAGATATTCACCAATATCACCTTGTCTGAACACCACAATAGCTGTTGGTTGTAAATTTCTAGCTTCAATTGTAGATTTAGCAGAGATACCGAAACCCAAAGGAGTATCGTTCATACCAAAAACAATGACACCCGCATGTTCAGGTATATCATCACTCATCTTACCGATATGAGCCTTTAAAACGTGGTTACCATAAAGGAATGGCATTTCACCATTTGCCTTAATCCACACCTTGTATTTGGCAAATTTTGATAAGTATTTTAATGATGTGATATGAAGTCTGAATTTACCAGTCTTGGTAAATTTACCAAAACAGATACCGACTGACATTAAGTTCTTACGGGCCACGGATGTTGCGAAATTGGCGATTTTGTCACTGACATAGTAAACTCTGTCCTTTTGAACACGGAAAACGTGTGGATCTTGTGGATTGTCGACTAAAAGCGCAATGTTTCTACCGATGTAGTTGGCTAACTTTTCAAACACAACTTTGGTTTCTGGTTCTGTGAGCGGTCTCATTGTTGTCTCTGTGTTCTTTGGCTGTTTGCCCCGTCCAGATGCAAAGGTTTTAAGATAGAAGATTTAACCAAAGAACAAAAACTTTTCAGAAAAAATTCCAAAAATGAAAAATCGCAAAAAAATTTTAAATTTTGGAATTTTTCATTTTTTGGATATTTTTTCCTTTCACTGTGAGAAAGTGGAAATTTTCTGAGTTGGCTAGCCATGCATTTCAGGCCTGATCTTGGAGCCTTTCTTTTTACTGTAGTTCCGTGCCAGTTACCAGGACTCCCTTTTAAAATGACCGACACACCAGCTGATAAGAAGGAAGAAAATGTCGTTGCTCCAGAAACAGCAACTCCTGTCATCCCTGCTGCCGAAGCCACTGAATCAACATCAGTGGTTGAAGCAACAAACGATGAAGAAAACGATGTTGATGAAGAATCAACTGAGAACGGTAACGACTACCTCAGAACCAGAAAGGGAGATAGACTCGCAAGCACTGCCAAAAGACAGCGTTTACTCAAAAAAGAACAGGACACGTGGGTATGTTTTTACAAAACTATTTGCCATTATCAAATAAAACAAAATACTAACATTTAATTTCTACTTTTTTTTCTTTTTATTACAGGCGTATTGTTGATGAAGAGGGCAAACCAGTTTTCGATGGTGAAGAAAGAAAGCCAAAGAGAAAGGTTGCTTGTATGATTGGTTACTGTGGTACTGGGTACCATGGTATGCAATTGAATCCACCAAACAAGACCATTGAAGGTGATTTATTTGAAGCATTTGTCAAGGCCGGTGCGATTTCCAAGAACAACTCCAATGATTTGAAGAAGAATGGTTTCATGCGTGCTGCAAGAACCGATAAGGGTGTCCATGCTGCAGGTAATGTCATTTCATTAAAGATGATTATTGAAGATGAAGATATCGTTGACAAGATCAATTCTAATTTACCAGAACAAATCAGATTATGGGGTTACCAACGTACAAACAAGGCATTCGACTGTAGAAAGATGTGCTCTTCTCGTATTTACGAATACTTGATGCCAACTTACTCTTTCTTACCACCAAGACCGGGAACAGTTTTAGCAAAGGAAATCGAGAAGGCTGAAAAGGAATTCAAGGGTACTACCAGAGAAGATAAGGAAGGTGAAGCATTCTGGGCTGGCTTAATGACCAAGTGTGAAGCTTCTGGTGTCACCGATAATGAAATCGACCAAATTTATGAAGCTAACAGATTAGGTTTAGATTTATCCGTTCCATTAGAAGCAGCTGCTATCAACTTCAGAAAGATTTCTCGTGAATGTAGGGGTGCTTACAGAATCTCACAAGATAGATTAGATTTGGTCAAGAAGGCATTGAACATCTATGTTGGTTCTCACAACTTCCATAACTTCACCCTTGGTAAGTCATACAAGGACCCAAGTGCTAAAAGATATATGAAATCTTTCAAGGTCAGTGAGCCATTCTTAATTGAAGGTACTGAATGGATTAGTATCAAGATCCACGGTCAATCTTTCATGTTACATCAAATTCGTAAGATGATTGGTATGGTTGCATTGGTTATCAGAACCGGTTGTCCTCTGGAAAGAATCGAAGAAGCATTCGGTGAAAACAAGATCAACATTCCAAAGGCACCAGCTTTAGGTTTGTTGCTTGAACAACCAGTCTATGACGGTTATAACGAAAGATTAACCGGTTGGGGCCATGATGCTTTAGGTTTCGACAATTACGAGAAGGAAATGGATGCCTTCAAGCACAAATTCATTTATGATAAGATCTTCAAGGAAGAACAACAAGAACACGTCTTCTCTGGTTTCTTCAGTTTCATTGATGCATTCAATGGTACTAACGAAAGCAGTGGTGTTCCAATCTTCCAATTCTTAACCGCTCGTGGTATCGCTGGTAACAACCAATCAGTTGATAACGGTGACGAGTAAATTCTGTACATTTATAAGACGTTTTAATTTAAATAATAACATTCTTGTTCATTGAAAATATAAATAAAGAAAATAAATAAATATGTAAGTGAGGAGGCAATATCAGTTGAGATTTAATCTTGAAAAACCACCGTTAAGTCTGACTTTATCTTGGTGAATTGCCATTAATCTTTGTGCTTCAATTGGATCATCGACTTCGGTTGGCTCAACACCTGGAACATACTCGTTGGTGTAGTTAGCAACATAATCAGCAGGTAAGATTTCTAATCTCTTACCATAGTTAGTAACCTTGTTCCAATCTCTGTGAACGTTGAATAATGAAGATGAGAAGTAAGCATAGCATCTTTCGAATTGCTTGTAAGATAATTCGTTGTTTAATTGAGGCTTGAAGTCAATGTACTCCTTCCATGATTGTTCAGGGTTTGCAATAACATCATCGGTTGCTTTCTTGATTGCTCTTAAGAAGGCAAAAACCTTTTCTGGGTTTGCCTTTAAAAATTCATCGTTACAGATGTACAAGATGGTACAGAAACAACAACAGCCTAAGCATGCCACTCTGTCGATTCTCATCATGTCAACATCCTTTTCATCTAAACCGTGGTCTCTGCAGTATTGTTCTAATTCGACTTGTTGCATACATTCGATACCGATACCACCATCAATCTTCCCTTCAATGATGTACTTTGCAACATTCATACCACATCTGACAGCAGTATAATCAGATGTCTTTAAGCCATGGTATTTGGTTAATTCATCTAATTGGATCTTACCAAATTCACCAACATAACCTATTCTCTTACCCTTGATGGTTTGGAAGTCATTAGTAATACCGCTTGACTTCAAGTATAAAACACCAGTGAATGGTTCATCAAGTAAGGAAGCAACAGAAGTGACTGGAAAGCCTCTTGCCTTAGCAGCCAATGTATGGATCATTGCCTTTAAACCCATGTCAATCTTTCCAGAACCGATCAATTCAGTGACATCTGAAGGATTGGAAGGTTCAAGGATAGCAATATCCAAACCTTCTTCTTCGAAATAACCTTTGGTCTTTGCAAGATAGATTGGAATATGGTATGGAGCTGGTTGCCAGTTTAAACAGAAAGTGATCTTTTGAGTAGACATTGTTGATTGTTGGTTGTTTTTAATGAAAATAAGAAAATATTAGAATAGCAAAATATAAGAACAGATACAATCTAGAATATAAGAACAGATACAAACTAGAATATGAGAAACTGTTCCCAATTTGAAGAATTTTGCTCCCCGAAAATGTTGTTGTAAATTGGAAGCAGCCACATCCCACTCTAAAACTGATATGTGAAACCTTTAGATCATCATTGAGTCATAAATGGGATGAAAATAGTTTGCTAGTGTGTAAATATTGTTGGACAAGGAGAGGTGAAATATGAGGCAAATTCGGTACAAAAACATACAAACTTCGACCTAATGGGTATATGCGGTAATGTCGGTGCCGTGTAAAATAGCAAATAAAATGAAAATAAAATGAAAAAATACAAAAACTTGCTATACAATTACAACACGGATCCCTGTAGGCCATAGGCGGGGATTATGAAAATCGTATACTAACTTAAAATCTCCGGGGTGGCAGGCTGGAAGAGTCCGGACTTGGTTGAAAATTAAGGGCGTTTTTTCGGATGTTATATTTATAACACATCGTGTTGTATAGGAACTGTATGCCCTTTGATTGGCTCATTTGTGGAAATTTCCTCGGTACTCTGCATCTGCTATGCAAATTTCTAGGTGTGATATATTCCAGATATTTCACTCCCTAGAGTCCCGGTGCCGCCCAACAGACCCCTTGTTGTATATTCTCTGCAGTGCACAAGTAGAACCGTCGTGTCTCTCAAGGCTGAGGAGGCCTGATCTGGGGGCAGTCGGACCACGGACAATAGAAAGGTGTGCCAAATGGCACCCATCGGGCATTCATCGAGCCATCAGCGGCCATCGAAGAAACGCCAAAACCGGGCTGTGCAGCCAGTTTGGGCAGCAGGCCGTGTGTGAAAATTTCAGCCTTTCTGCCAGTGGTGGCCTTGGAATGAGTCATTCGGGCTGTCTTCTTCCCCTTTTGGGAGGTAATGGGCTCACAGTCCATGTATTACAGATAGTGCTGGGTTCTACACGGTGTCTATGTTTACACAGGGTTAAAGGATAGGCCCCTGGATCATCTGAGGGAGGTAAAAATCGCCGGGGTACTTGATACTGGACTCTTGGCGGGTTGTTCGGTTACGTTCTTGTACTGCGGTTTTGCCTACATTCACTTAGATCAGATGGATTAACTCTGAAGATAATCCGGATCTAGAAGTTGGGCTGTATAGATAAGGCACGAGTGTAGTATGTGTAGAAAAGGTGGGCCAGAAATGAAGAACAGTAACTATCAAGGTGAGGAAAATGCACATGCGGGATTGAAAAGATGATTCAATTGAATCATCGCATACCTCTCGCCCACTAGCGGCTAGAATATCAGACAATGGGAAACGTACAAATACAAGTTAACCCCATGCGGTAACCTGTAGAGCCTCTGGAGTGCCAATTCTCCGGGGCTGACTTCTCATTAACATCGGTTTTGACAGCTCCGACTCCCAGTCGTCCGGAGTGGGCATCTAATTCGTTGAGCGATATTCTAATTTGCAGGCTTCCAAGAGTACTCTAGATTTCGAACATGATTTTGCTGGGTTTTTGAAAGAGTTTTTAAGCTTTGGTATGGTTACTGCCTTGCGGATGTGAAGTGGGTGTACAATATCACTGGTTATGAGTCATTTAAGGTGGGTTGATATTCACTCCGTCATGTGAAAGCGGTGTTTTTTGGACACCGTTACGGGTATTCTGGGAAGGGAGAGTGTAGAATAGAATTGTAATTCATGCCAACAATTATTTTTAAATGTGTTGTCGACTTTTTCTTCCGGGTGGAGATGGGTATGAAGGCAGGGTTTAGTGTTCGGTGTTTTTAACTCGCTTTATGAGTTCCCATAACATTTTTTCTGGTGATTTGAATAAGTCTTCCATTTAATTTGGCAATTGCGTTAAATATAAAGGCCGTGTGTTTCCCTAGTTTATATTAACGAAGTGTCTGATTTCTATTCTATCTTTTGCACTTCTCTATTTAACAACAGGCCAAACAAAACCAATTACAACATGTATGTATAACCATCACATCAGTCTATTTCTTTAACAAATACTAACAATCACCACTCACTTCTATCACACAGGTCAACTACTACTATCACTCAAAACACTGCAGCACTTTCTTTAAAGACAGCCAATGTTCCAAATGAAACATCTAAAGTTTCCAAAGCAACATCTGCTGTCTATGACTGGGACACTTTCAAGTTCGAACCAATCAGAGAATCCCAAGTCTCTCGTGCTATGACTAGAAGATACTTCAAGGATTTAGATACCTATGCTGAATCCGACATTGTCATCGTTGGTGCAGGTTCAAGTGGTTTAACTGCAGCTTACATCTTAGCCAAGTCTAGACCAGACTTAAAGATTGCCATCATTGAAGCCAATGTTGCCGTCGGTGGTGGTTGCTTCTTAGGTGGGCAATTGTTCTCATCTATGGTCTTAAGAAAGCCAGCGCATAAGTTCATTGAAGAATTAGGTATTGAGTTCGAAGATGAAGGTAATTATATCGTTGTGAAGCATGCAGCTTTATTCATCACCAAGTTGTGTTCTAAGGTTTTAGAATTGCCAAATGTGAAGCTGTTCAATGCCACCTGTGTTGAAGATTTGATCACCAGACCAACTGACAGTAATGGTGGTTTAAGAGTTGCAGGTGTTGTTACCAACTGGACTTTAGTTTCAATGCATCATGATGATCAATCCTGTATGGATCCAAACACCATCAATGCTAAGATCATCATCTCATGTACCGGACACGATGGTCCAATGGGTGCCTTCTGTGTCAAGAGATTAGTCAGTCAAGGTTTGATCAAGAGAAACCTCATGGGATGTTTAGACATGAACAAGGCAGAAGATTCTATTGTCAAGAACACCAGAGAAGTTTTCCCTGGTTTGATTGTTGCTGGTATGGAATTGAGTGAATGCGATTCATGTAACAGAATGGGACCAACTTTCGGAGCTATGGTTTTATCTGGTGTTAAAGCAGCAGAAGAAGCATTGAACATCTATGAAGTTAGAGCAAAACAAGATTCTGAATCCTACTAAGCCGAATTTTCTGTCTGTATTGGAGACAGAAACACGTTTCTATAACTCCTAGCACCGTTTTTTCTGCTAGAGAAGCCATTTTTATTTATTTAAACAACCATCACACTAATTTTGCAGTAAAACACACTAGTAAACCGTCGGAACCCGTAATTCGATGCTCAGGAACCGCAAAACGATGCTCAGGAACCGCAAAACGATGGAAGAAATTGGGCTAGAGATGTCTAGAACTGGTGGGTATTTCCGTAGGGTTTGCCAAATGGGGAACGGGATGGGTGTTCGGTGGGGGTAGCATCTGCAGGAGGGGCACAAAACCGGACTTCCACCGGTGAGTTGCCTTGTTCCATTTTCTTCCATGCGTCTGCTGACGTAAGCGGCGCCCGAAATGAGCTGTTATTTTCCACGCGAGGGCCGGAGAGTTGCCCGATTAGGCAACTCCCAGGAGAAATGTCATGCGATTTGGCAAATGGCCTGTTTTGACGGCCTCTGGTCACTGCGCAAGGCCAAAAGTCTGCTGACACGGTGGAATATTGTGGAGCAGCCCCCGCTGGCCAATGGGAGCAGGTCTTGCCGGCAGGGGCGGCAGCGGCCACTGGAGGAAGGCGTCCAGGTATAAAAGGGGTGTCCTCCCCAGAGTGTTGCGGTGGGTGAGAGTTGCTTGCTATGTTTCTGCTTCCCCTCTTCGTTCTGTTTTCTCTTGCTCAATATCCAAACAACAAACAACAACACATATATACACGCAATGGCAGCAAGAATCGGTCCAAACCCATACGTCGGTGAAATCGCAAGACACATTCCAAGAATCGGTGCTTGGGCTGCTATTTCCGTCGTTTTCTTCGGATGGCCAATGGTCTTCAAGATCTCCAGTCAAAAGGGTTTATGGAACCCATAAGTTATTGAGTGGTCGCTCTTCTCATCTCTCCGCAATTAATATATTCTTTTAGAACTAGAAATAGAAACTAAACCAGCATTTCAATTCTCCAATCCATGACATTCTGTTTGGATTTTCTATACTTTATAGATGTTTTATAACAAAAAACTGTTAAAATTAAATTACTTGTAAGTGTCTTATCAGTGGAGATTGGTTTCTATAAGTGGAGCCTGATCTGTTGTTGAAATTTGAATTCCTGCTCTCAAGGAAGTTAAGGATCCGCTACTATTGTTAGTTGTCGACTACGGACTATCGCCCATCAGCTATCGATAATCTCCTTCCAATCGCAGAAGGGGGTCTATCACTAGCACTTTAAAGCGCATATCTTCGTAAATGGTCCCTGTCCCCTGCTTTGCACCATGCAGAACATGTGCTCTCCTGCACGATCAATGGGGCCTCCATTACGTGTCTGTTGTGTCTACTAAGTGAACACTAAGAAGCCTCGAGGTTCGCAATGGAAGCCAGCAAAATTTGCCGAACCGTCGAACCATCGAACCATCGAACCATCGAACCATTCTATCGCCCCAGGCGCCTGCACCGTTGTCCGCTGCGTTTCGCTGTCCGCCGGCTAGTTCGGTATTTGCTGGTCGGCGTTTTCCTTTAGCCTGATTCCACTCATGGTTGGTAATCGACATTTATAATTAGTTAGGGGACCTCAGTTATAGGGGCAGATGTGTCGAGTACGAAGTACGGATGCTTAAACTGGGAGGCCCCGGTGTCTCAGATCTCAGCTCTCAACACCGGGGCATCCCGGTAAAATTTGATGGAGACGGGGATCGAAATCAATGGGGGTGGATGGCAGGTGGGATGGCAGAAAGCCCCTAACGTCGTCGAGGCAAACCGTTGAGTCGATCAGGAGTTGGACTGCGATTTAGTTTGTAACATGTAACATTGATTAGTGATGACGGAATGGGATCATGTTGATGCGTTGATTGAAACTACATCGAAACTATAAATTAGCAGGCCCTGGACCAATAATCGAGAAATTAAGTTTTGGAAACTTATCCCGACGACTAAAACTCATTTAATTATAGTTCTCTCGGGAAACTGGGTTTGTTTATTAAGAGAAGGAACATTAAAACCTGGAGGTTGAATTTCCAACTTTAAAAGTGAGAGGGATGAAATTATCAAGAATTTACCCCTGCTGTTTTGTTTACATCACACTTCTGGTTTCCCTGGGAGACCAGTTCTGATTCGGAAAGTCGCCTTAAAACGATGAAACAAGTAATTTGTGTATAGGCTTCTGATTTTTGGGATATATAGATAACTTCAGCCCGGATAGAGGATGGAATTCGTGAAAAATTGTTGAGTAAGGCTCAAAATATTTTAGCCTCCGAGGTTCAGGGTAAATAAATCGATGCTCGAACTAGTTGACAAGAATTTGAAAATTTCAATCAGTTGTTGGCATGTGCTACAATTTTGGAAACTCAGTTTAACGATTCTTACAAATGGATGGGTTTGATGTGAATTGTAAACTGCAGTCGAGATTTAACGATGTTGTGCTATTTGTAATCAATGCATCATTACCTCTAAATGCATGCTGGATTTAAAATCTTAGATTAATGAAAAGTTTTAAAATATTTTTCAAATTTGAAAAAGTTCATGCAGTTCAATCGATTTGTGAAACAGTAACTACATCGAATGCAAAATAATCTACAAATCCCCAAAAAGAGGGTACCGATCGAGACATGATAAAATTAATATTATTCTGACATTCATGCATGAAATTTCATGGCTGGACGCTGTCAACTGCGGTCGAGAGCTGAGATCTGCATGCATCTCAGATCAAAATGGTCGGGGAGGTGGGTTTGAATAAATCGATCGCCATAATTAGTAATTATAAGAGTGTCAAGCCCTTGATTCGAGCCTTCAGAACCTTTCAGACGGGGCTCGAATCGAAGACATCAGTACGTTAATATGCAAAGAGTGTTGATTAAAAAGTAAGAAACACAATATGCATTTATATTGTAACATTTGCGCTGAAACAGCAGAGAGCTGTTTACACAAATCGATTGGTATATAACGGCATACATCTGAAAGGCATTGAGGGGATCCATGATTGTAATGGCCTTTTTCTGTACGGTTAAATGCAAGCACAAAATACGGATCAATTGATTCATTCCAGGCTGGAAAATTGTTTCAAAATCTCTTGCAAGTTCATTTTTAGTCTAATCTCGGGAAAAGTTGACGTAGATCAAATTGGGTATTGTTTGAAAAGATCGATTACATTGACAACATGAATCTAATTGGGGTGGAAAAGTCAGGAGCTTAATGCCCTAAAGTTGATTCCCGATGGATGGAGTATGCCGGAGGGATCGAGATCATCGAATAGGCGCTGCATGAAAAATTTTCAGAAAAAGAAAAGACGTCGATTTATGGCAGCCTGGGGTTTCCTTCTGTAGCGCTCGTTTCTTTTGGCCGCGGAGGGCCTCGAGGGGACCGCGGCTGCGTCCGTTTCGGGCGGTGCGGGAGATTCGTGCAGTTGGAAAACGCCACTACTCCACGCCAGAGGCCGACGTTAATGCACGGAGTAATTTGGATCGCCGCTTTTCAATCCGTAATGCAAGCAATTGTGTGAAAATTTTCATTCCCCATTCAACATGTTGCACGGATTGCAGGCTGTTATTGACAAATCAATTGGTGAAGCTTAAACCTCATTTGATCGATGGCCTGGGGAAATGGTGTTACAGTCTTAAACTTTCGCAACAATAGAGGCTCGAATTGCACCGAGGCCTCTTGGAAAAGATCGAGCTTCTTACCAATTAACTGTTGCAAGCTCGATAGTTTGTTTAATCCGGTGGATAAATTTGAAAAATCGGATAGCCTATTGATACGGATCATCCATTATCCGTCGTCGGTAGATTCATCAACAATTTACAACTCTAGATTTGGAGGGTCCACAGGGGTCTGGTATATTAATTTAATTAATAAATTAATGCCAATTAGTAATATGAATTGTCTATCGATGAAATTTTCAAGCCAGAGATCGCTGTAGCACTCGAAGACAGAGAAGTTTACAAGATCAAGACCCAAGATCGATCCCCAAGCCCAGGGACTGATTTGGCATTAATTTGACGTGATGTGGATCTGGGTGATGAAACTCTGACTGCATCAAGTGCGCGGGCCCGAGGATGTGATGGTGGTGTGGTGTGTGCAATGAATTCCCAATCAGCTGGTGATGATGGGGACCACAACGTGTAACGTGGCTGTTCGTCATCGATGTTGAGCAACTCCCGGGGATGGTGTTGTTTGCTCCAACCGTACGGTGATCGGGGCGATGCCCCCGCGATGCTGCATTAGTCATCGGCCACATTGTGCGTCTCCCGATCGGGCCGAAATTATGCTCAGGCCGGGGAGCTTGGGTCGCCGAGTCATTTGCCGGAGCCCGCACGGCTGGCGATCGATATCGATCCGTTAGACGCAAGCGACGGGCAAAATTTGCAGCGAGCTGCCCCAATGCCCGTGGGGAAAATTTTTCTGTGTGTCGGAGCTGGCGAATTGGAACCTGCACGCTGGTTTCGTTGGGGTGTGGGAAATGTGCAGTTTGTGAAGATGGCTGAGGAGTGCCTTAAACTTTATTTGAAACACTTGTTGACGTGCACTTTGATAACTTCGTTTTCCCAGTTGCCAATCACAATGGGCAATTAATCAATGCCAACAGGCAACAAGTTCCGGGTAGATTTTAACGTTTCATTTAGCAAATAAAAATAGAGTTGTAGTGTCGATCATTAATTTGCAAAATTTTGTGTGCCCCGTTTGGGAATTTTGCTGGTCGATTGTCGATTGTCTTGACTGTCGAAGATCTCTTGTTTTTTGTTTATTTAATGTGTCAAATTATTGTATCGTGGTAAAGAGATCGTTCGATCGGCATAATCGGTACATCGGCAGAGTCGGCGATTTGGGTTTTTTTACCCAATTTGAGACTGTTAATGTGTTTGAGAGTTCATCGTCGAAGTTACAGTAATCTATGGCAAGGCATTTACATGTTTTTACAAGGCCTATCGATTGAATGAGTTCGTTCGATTATAGTTTATTTAGTGGGGTTTTAAGCTTTCGCTTTCTAAGATACTAAACTCGATTCACGGTGTGCAGGCCGACTCAGCGTCGTTCAGGACATCGTAAAAATGCACTAAAATAGAGAGCGGGTCCATTGTCGAGTCTTTTCACCGGTGTACCACAGGCTATAATTTAGTGTTAAAGAGATGTGGAACACCGGAGCCTTTGGTAATTTGTAGATCAGCTCGATAACAGCGAGAGCTGGCAATTGTCTAGATCGGTGGGGGTGTAATGAATAAACCGAATAAAGTTCGACAGTGAATGAAAACTTTTACCGTTGTCGATGTTGGAGGGATGGAGCCGTTGATTACCTCAACATTAAAGAAATGCCCAAACCGCAAACCCTCCAAGATCGATCATTCAGACCTAATCGATCTCGACTCGATGGGGAAAAATCTGAGCTTGAAGAAGTTAAAAGACGCTAAAATTAACCCATGCTGAGTTTTGGCGGGGACTGATTGATCTCTGGTGGGTTCTTCATAATTTCGAAATTCCCAGCTGCGTAGAAACTGGGAGCAAACGGGGGGTGCTGGGATAAATTGACCCAAATGGCCTGTGGCAGCAATTGGCAATTGCAAGCGATGGCGGGGCGTGAAGCTTCCAGACTTGCGGGAAATTGGCGCAAACGAGAAGTTCCGGCGACCGGGGACCGGAATTACCTGCGACGCGGGATGGAAGCTGCTGGAAAAAGAAACGAGCCGCAGCGCTCGGCGATCTGCACGCAGGCTGCATGCGATCGGCGGGGATCTGCAGTGTCTGCCTCTTTGGGCCGCGCAGAGGTGCGCGTGGAATGCCGGGGGCTCCTGCAGCAGCGGCGAATTGCTTTTTATTACGCTGGTCCGCGGGGGGCCACCTCCAGAAATCATCAGAAATCTTCCTGGCCCTTCTCCCCTGCCGGCTGGCTTGCTCTGCGTGGAGACTGGAGACAGACCCAGCTGTACACCTACTACTGCAATGTTGCATGCTGCAATCAGATCCATCCATCGCCAATCACCCCAATCATCCCTCTGCCATCAACAACAGGGCATAAGATCGATCGCCAGCCGCAAGCTTCAAGGCCTCCCGTGCCCATCGACCATTTATAAATACCCCGAGTTCCCTTTCTTTTTCTTCCGCCAGCAGCTGTACACTTCGAGATGCCTCCGCCCACCTTCCACCTTCCACCTTCCTCTCTCCCCTTCTTCCCTCTTTGCCTCCTTCCTTCCTTCCTTCCTTGTCTTCCCTTCTTTCTCTTCTCTTCATACTCCTTCTCTCTTTCTATTCCTTCTTCTTCTCCTCTCTCTGTAGCAGCACCCCTCTCCACCTAGCTAGGCAGATATATAGTCATAGTCTCACTTCCCCGGACTTTAAAGTGACGCGATTCCACACTAAACTATAATATTACTAAGACACTTAGCTAGCCAGCGATCCATTTGTGCATTTTACCATTGACCACACAGACTGCATTTCGCCTCCGACTCTTGATCCAAAGAAAGGGCAAATCACAAGGTATAACACACAATCTATCCACACACCCAGCATCGCCCGCCAACGGCCAGTCCGCCCACGTTCCCCGCTAGAACACGGATTTAGCCTAGTCCACACATCGTGCATCGGCAGTACACACAAGCCACCTTTCTGCTCCACAAAAAGAAACGACACCCACACACCCACTTCTCCAACTCCGGCTTCCAGAAGCATGAACTCTACAGGCAACCAGAAATCGTCATATCAAGATTACTATCCTGTCTCCACTCTGTCCCCCGAACAGCAACACCAGCAGCAACAACTCCAGCAAGCATCACCACAGCAAATGTTCCAACCATATCAGCAAAACATCCACGATATCCACATGAACCAGCAACAACAACAGCAGCAACAGCAACAAGCTCAACAGCAACAGCAACAAACTCCGCCTTTCGGCCAACAACCAAGAGAGTTACCTCATTTCCAACAGCAGTTACCTCCACAGCAACAGATGTATCCTCCACAAAAACAGTTCATCTACGGCAACTCCTATCCTTATGCCAATGAGCCTCAATTTGCAAACCAACAGCAACAGCGTATGCAATACAGACCGGCTTTCTCCAACAACAACATCATCAGATCGACGACTCCAGAGATTTACAGTAACTCACCAACAGGTGTTCCAGCTACCTACACTTCGGACAGATCCGATTCTCAACAAACCCAACCACAACAACAGCAACAACCACAACAACAGCAACAACCACAACAGCAACAAGAAAACGTCAACATGAGTCCTTCGAATATTCCTCGTCCGATGTTCCATCCTCCGGTGATGCAATACCAACTCCAAGACGGCTCTATTGTCAACGCTCCAGCTCAACAATATATGAAACAACAACAGCAGCAACAGCAACAACAGATGTACCAATACGGCGGTATGCAAATGCAGCAACAGTCTCCTCCTCCACAGTTCAGCCAACAGATGCCAGGATATTACCAGCAGCAACAACACATGCAGTTCCAACACCAACAGATGCAAATGCAACAACAGATGCAAATGCAGCAAGAACAACAATACCACCAATTGCAATTGCAACAGCAACACTCACAACAGATGCAACAACAATACCACATCCAACAGCAACAACAGCATTTCCACCTCCAACACCAAAAACAACAAGCTTCGAACGTGATTAGAACTGCCGTTCCTTGGAGTAATGAAGAAAGTATCATGTTGATGAAGTTGAGAGAACGTGGCTTGACATGGAAGGAAATCGCCTCTCATTTCACAAACAGAACGTTGAACGCCTGTCAATTCAGATGGAAACGTATCAGTCTGAATGGTGGTATCGATTTCGAAAATGGCAGTGATAAGGAAGAAGAATTAGAAGCCGTTGCGGAATCCGAAGACGCAGAAAACGATGTCGAAGCCGCCAAGTCTGCTGAGCCTGCTCCTGTTGATTCCGATGCTGCCGTTGTCGGTACCAAGAGATCCATTGACGATGTCGAAGAAGTTGTTGAAGATCCAGCTTTGAAAAAGGCCAAGTCTCTTCCTGTTCCTACCGCCGCTTCTCCTACTTATAAGATCGGCAACTTGTTGAACGCTGCGATTGACTATGTTGAAAGCCAAAGTCGTCAAAATAGTAATGAGGAAACGAAGGTTGAATCTCTAAAGGAAGAACCAGAGGAAGAAACTGTTGAAGAAGCTGTTGAAGAACCAAAAGTTGAATCTCCAAAGGAAGAACCAGCTGCACAAACTGTTGAAAAGAAAGTTGAATTTGCATCCCCACTACAAGCTACTGTTGAAATAGTTGAAAAACAGGAAAAGGTTTCAAGTTTAAAAGAACTTGTGAACGAAAACAACGAAACCAACAGTAAAGAAGAAGAAGCCGAACCAGTTGACGAATCCAAGCCAGAAACTGCGCCAGTTGAACAAGAAACCGAAGAAGACTCTAACAAGAGAATCACACGTAGTACAAGAGAACGTGCGAAGAGTATAGTTGAAAACTAACTAATAAATCTCAAACTAAGAGTGATATCGAGAATCTCTTAACCCTACACCCTACATTTATTTGCTAACAAAACATTTATAGATCATTGCATAGTCAATCCATAATATACAAAACGGAAAACAAAAGATTCATTAATTTGAATTTCAAATCATTTTTCAACACATTCGGCATCCACTAACAAAAGGTCATTCACGCCTCAGCAACTGTTATTCTGACGTCTGTGATCCTGACCGTTGTACTTATATACATGTGTATTAATATATATATAGAAAAGACAATTTATTGTACCCGTCTTAACTAACAGATCAAAAGATAAAGATAAAAGATAAAGATACGTCCGACATCCGGTGCGCTTACGTCAGCAGCCACGCAAGGCACCGAACTCGACCCGGTCGGATCTCCCAGCATTCTCGACCAGGTTCGGTGCAAATTTCTGGTGGCACCAGAGAGACAAACAAATTGCACTCAGTCAATCAACTGCAAATTGACGTGTCTAACCCCCTGGCCCCTGGCAGAGCCCAATTTATATAAAGAGTGACTGCATTCCCTGTTATTTACACCCTCTCACCCTCACATCACTGCATTTTACATCCTCTTTAACCTGAAAATGTGGGGCCGTTTGACATTGTTGACATCCAGCATCGTTGGTGTTTATATTTGCAGAAGAAAGATCATGGACGCATTGATCAGATTCGAAAGAAAGTACAGGGTCATTGAAGATCTGTACCTTGTTCCACTCATTGGACAGTTTTTCAACCATTATGTTATTCAATGCATGATCACTAAGAGATTCTCATTATGGTACGAGTTTGAATCGAATGCCACTAACAGGATTTCCAATTCCAAGATTGCGATCAGATACTCCAGACCTGTTCCTGGTGTCGATTTCAAGACTGCCGGTGAGGCGGCATTTGAAATTGAAGAGTTGACATACAGAGAATTCTACAATTGTATCTTACGTATGTCATTTATTTTACGTGAAGAATTTGGCGTTAAGAAGGGTGATAAAATCACCATGTATTTCATGAACAAGCCGTTGTTTATCATTGTTTGGTTTGCGTTATGGAACTTGGGCGCCGTTCCTACCTTTCTCAACTACAATCTCACATCCAATCCACTGGTTCATTGTATCAGAGTCGTTGAGTCCAACTTGGTGTTGGTTGACGATGAATGTGAAAAGACGTTCAATTTAACAAAGGATCAAATCCAACTCGAATTACCAAGTGTGAGAGTTGTCGTCTTCAAAGAGTCGGAGTATATGGACCGTGTTCAAAATCCAAAACAACAGCAATATCGTGAAGAAGACAAAGTCAGAGATGAAGGTGTCAGATATTGGGATCCTGCCGTCTTGGTGTACACTTCAGGTACGACTGGTTTGCCTAAATCTGCGGTCAATTCGTGGAGGAAGATCTTCATGGCTACACATTTATTCCCGCGTGCCATGCATTTGACAAAGGAGAGTAATACCTATACTGCTATGCCATTGTATCACGGTACTGCCTCCATTTTGGGAGTTTTGCCTATTTTGACTGTCAATGGTACGATTTCCATTGGCCATAAGTTCTCGTTGTCTAGTTACTGGACGCAAGTCAAGTTGTGCGGATGCAATTCGATCCAGTATGTTGGTGAAGTGTGTCGGTACTTGGTTGATTCGAAAGAGACGTTGAATGAAGATTCTTGTCGTGGTAAGATCAAGTTGGCGTATGGTAATGGATTAAGACCAGATATTTGGATGAAGATGAAGGAGAGATTTGGTATTTATGCGATTGGAGAATTCTATTCGTCTAGTGAAGCGCCGTTTGCGACGTCTTGTTACGAACATAACGGTATCGGTGTTGGTGCGATTAGAAACAATGGGTTCCTTGCGGCCAAGGTGTTGGCATTCCAATACACTTTAGTTGCTATGGATCCAGAAGATGAAACTGCGATTCTAAGAGACCCTATCACTGGATTGTGCAGAAAACCCGTTGTCAATGAAAAGGGAGAGATGATTATGAGGATTCTCAATCCGAAGAACATCAAGGCCACGTTTCCCGGTTATGTGAATGACGATGCGGCCACATACTCTAAGATCATTCGAGACGTTTTCAAGAAGGGCGATGCGTGGGTCCGAAGCGATGACTTGATGAGAATCGACGATATGGGATGTATCTACTTTGTTGACCGGATGGGAGACACGTATAGATGGAAATCCGAGAATGTGAGTACTACGGAAGTGGAGAACCAGATACTGGAGTTCATTCCGCAGATCAAGAACTGTGTTGTCGTTGGGGCGAAGGTTGAGAACCATGAAGGTAGAGCCGGATATGCGTTGATCCAAACGGAGAATAACAATGCAGAAGCGGGCGATGACGCACAGAGAACGGAGCTATTGAACAAGATCTACGATGTCGGGATGGCGCATCTCCCACACTTTGCGAGACCAGTCTTTGTGACGTTTGAAAGGATCGAGTTCACGGACAACCACAAGATCAGCAAGAAGGTGTTCCGGGACCCTGTGTTACCCTGTGGCAAGAACGGGACGCTCAAGGTGTACTACCTGGACGGGCGCAACCAGAGGTACAAGCTGCTCGATGCGACAGTGTACGGCCAGATCACGCGTGGAGAGATTAGATTGTAGAGCATGTGCAGAGCATGTGTAAGTGTTTAAGAGTAAGAATAAGACCCACATGTGTGGATCAATAGCGGTTGCAGGAGATGTCATTGCTCATTGCCTTATAACCTCAGTCGCGGAAAAACGGAAAAACGGGGAAACCTGGGGCGCTCCGTGGGGCCCTGGCGGCCCATGGGGTTTTTCCACCCCCCTCCACCCTCTCCTCCGGCCACCTGAGATAATCCGGCCTATGACTCTTAAATTTTCGATGTCGCCGGTCCTGCGCAGGAGCTGGAGCTGGAGAAGCTTCTGGCTTCTGGCGGTAGTGGTGGGTGGCTGACTTGGACACTCCACTTCTTCTCATCTCATCTCTCCTTCCTCTTCTTCTCCTCTCTTCTCTTCTCTCCTGATCCCCTGCTCTGCTATCCTCTCTTCTGGCATCCCCCATCCACAGCACAGCACACCGCCATGACTGTAAGTACCACAGTCCCCGCCTCCCCCGGCCATCCTCTCGGGTCTCTCCACTTTTGACACAAATTTCACTCGGTCGATTAACAAAAATTTTCACATGACGTTCGTAGGCTGACTACCTCTCCCACAGCTGGGAGTCCCCGTTTCGTCATTTCACCAGCACAGGACACACACTAACATTGCCTTCTCCCCGGACCTCCATCCGCCAACACCCCACCCCACCGCCACCCACAGCAAGCATCCAAAATGTTCATCCCAAACCCAAACGTCGGTCACAGAACCCAGATCGAAGACTGGAGAGTCTCTGGTTACAACCCATTGACTCCTCCTGATTTATTACAATCCGAATTCCCATTAAAGGCAGTCAACGAACAAGTCATCTTGAAGGGTAGAGACGACTCTGTCGATATCCTCAACGGTACTGACGACCGTTTGTTAATCGTCATTGGCCCATGTTCCATCCACGATCCAAAGGCTGCCTTAGACTACTGCGACAGATTGGCAAAGTTAAACGAAGAATTAAAGGGTGAATTACACATCGTTATGAGAGCCTACCTTGAAAAGCCAAGAACCACAGTTGGCTGGAAGGGTTTGATCAACGATCCAGATATCGACGGCTCCTTCAACATCAACAAGGGTTTGAGAATTTCCAGAGAATTGTTCGTCAAGTTAACCGAAAAATTACCAATTGCAGGTGAAATGTTAGATACTATTTCTCCACAATTCTTAAGTGATTTGTTCTCCGTTGGTGCTATCGGTGCTAGAACTACCGAATCCCAACTTCACAGAGAATTGGCCTCCGGTTTATCCTTCCCTGTCGGTTTCAAGAACGGTACTGATGGTTCTCTCGGTGTCGCCATCGACGCCATCAGAGCAGCTGCTCACCCACATCACTTCTTATCCGTCACCAAGCCAGGTATCGTTGCTATTGTCGGTACCGAAGGTAACAAGGACACCTTCGTCATCTTGAGAGGTGGTAAGAAGGGTACCAACTTCGACGAAGCTTCTGTCAAGGAAGCCCAAGAAGCTTTAGAAAAGGCTAAGGTTTCTAACGGTTCTGACGCCAGAATCATGGTTGACTGTTCCCACGGTAACTCCCAAAAGGACCACAGAAACCAACCAAAGGTCTCTGCGGAAATCTCCAGACAAATCAGAAACGGTGAAACCCACATCTGTGGTTTGATGATTGAATCCAACATAGCCGAAGGTAGACAAGACGTGCCGCCTTTAGAAGAAGGTGGTAAGGACGCCCTCAAGTACGGTTGCTCCATCACTGACGCTTGTATCTCCTGGGATGATACCGTCTCCGTCTTGCAAGAATTAGCAGACGCCGTCAAGGCAAGAAGAAGCTTGAAGAACTAGATCCAAAAGTTCTAATCTCATTTCAATTTCATTCTTCAAAATCTTTATAATTTATGGTCTTTTTTGGTTTTTCTTTTCTGTTATATAATTTCCCCCCGTATGTCTGCATAATGCGTATTCATTCTTACTTGTTTTTACTCTACTTATATACTAAAAGTCAGTAATCGTAATTACAATAACAATAAATGTAAATTTTGATTTCTAAATAAACAACTATAAATCAGAGGAATATTTAAATATGTATGTATCAGAGAATGCCATGTGTGGGGTTATATGTATAAGTAAACAGAGAATAATAGAACATTAATAAATAAGGGGGGAGATCGTGGATCATAGCATTTGCGTTAAGACACTGGTGGCTAACTTAACACCTACGCTGACCTTTCTCTTGCCCTCAGTGAAATCCTTCAATTCCACTTGGGAAGTGTGTTCTAGCAAATTGTCGATTTCATCACTCATGGCCTTCTTGAGGTCTTCGTCCTTGGTGATGATCAATGCATTCGATTCAAGATCTAATCCGTATGCTCTCTTGGTGTAGTTAGAACTACCGATAACAGCAATCGATGGTTCCTTTTCGTCCGGTAAGTTGATCCATAATCCCTTGGCATGGTACGACCATCCGTTGGGGGTGTTAACAATTCCGTTTTGCCATTCTAGCATCTTCACTCTGTCCTTGACGTCAGAATGGGCCTTCTTGGCCTGTTTCTCGAGCTTCTCTAAGAACAATTGACAGTTGTAAACGTATGCGTCGGGCAAGTAGTAACTGATCCCCTTGGACTTGTAGAACGAGTTGGATTCAGGAGAGGCGGTGATGATCGTTCCCAAGCTTTGGCTGTTGATTAACCGAGAGGCGATCGACGGATGCACGTTGAAGTAGCCGGCCGTGATTGTGAATTTTGTGTTCTTGTTGTCCAAGAGTGACAATATACGCAAAATACTCTGTAATTCCGTGGATTGGTCTGGCTTCAACAGTGGTGTAAAGGAGGAGATAGGATACACTATGGTGACTGGATCCTTAATTGGAGAGTCATCTTCTAATTTTCCGTCTTCTTCGTCAAATGGCTCGTTTTGTTCGTCTTTGAATTTAGACTTGATGACAGGGATTAACACTCTGGTTGCATCGCTGATGAATCTTTCAATGTTCAGGTTCGGTTGGGACGCTAGATTGGAAGATGGCCAGTCGAAGTAGAACCCTTCTTTACGGCCCTTGCTTGGAGAAACTTGGTAACTCAATGAACTGACGGCATTTTGAACTCTATGGTAATAATTAGACAGATTCTTAGATTTGAATAAATAGTATCTGTCTTGTCTGTTGGTGAAATAATCTTGGGATAAGTTGGCACCTGATAAGAAGATCTCGTTGTCGATACCGTAGATCTTCATGTGTTGTAAACCGAAAATCTCGTTCAATCTTGGTGGGGTCAACAATTCCTTATATCCGTGTAAATGAGGGGTATGGTATAATCTAATATTAACACGGTGTTTGCCGAACTTTTCAACTAGTGGTAATAACAAAGACACGGTAGAATGGTTAGGTAAGTCTCTTGTCGAACGCAAGTAGTCGATCAAGATGTCGACTTTCACGTTGGGTTTCTTTTGTAAGGTGTCGTGAATAGTATCAATTAATTCATTTTGATGTTTACCGATGTATAACGAGGATAAAAAGATTCTCGAATTGGCATTTCTAATCTTGTTTAACAGCGATTCGTAGAATGTCACTGGATGCGTGATGATTTCGATGTCTCCCTTGTTCAATTCGAATCTTGGAGCAATAGCATCAAGTTGTTGAATTGTACCACGTAAAAGCTGATTGAAAGTAAGATAATTATTTAACGGTGGATTGTCAACTTTGATAGTGGAGAAGTGACGTTTGGCATGTTGGAAAACAGCCGCATATCTGAATAGGTGTGACGCCATTGCAGTTTGGTTTTCTTCTTGTCCGAGTCCTGGGTTCTATTGGTTGGGATCAAGAAACGGGTGCAACGAAGAAGTTAAGAAAAGAGGAGAAATAAAATGTTCGGAAAAAGAAAAATTGAGGAATTTCAAAATTTGGAAAATTCATGTGAAAGTTGGAAAATCTGGCAGTGCAGCTAATGTGATTTCTTTCTTTCGAAAAGACGGTCTTTGCAGCGCATGCACAGGGTCTGGAACATCGCTAGTGCAAGGATACTCAAACAGTCAATACGAAGAATGAGTGGGAACATTCCTGAATCAACAGAGTCCAAAATGGATGAGAAAAAGGTCTATCCAAAGACCGAAAGAAAACGTGGTGCCGTTGCCTTGGTCGATGAGAACGGGTTCAAAGTGAGAAAGATCCAGGAAGTTGCTAATAAGACGGTTGCAGAAAATGCAGATTCAGATAAAACTATCCTTGAAGAAGACGAAGATACACAGTATATCATTGACGGTAAATTACGTCGTACAACCCCATATTTCTACACATACATGACATACTGCAAGTTAAGATGGAGAGATCGGACCTTACTTGATATATTCTCCAACGAGTTCAGACTCTATCCTGAATCATATTATGTCAAAGCATTGGAAAATGGACAAGTGACATTGAATGGTAAGAAGACCAGCATCGATACCATTATCAGAAACGGGGATTTGATCTGTCATCGTATCCACAGACATGAACCA
The DNA here is from genome assembly GCA_030569835.1 of Pichia sp. NRRL Y-27261. NCBI lineage: Eukaryota > Fungi > Ascomycota > Pichiomycetes > Pichiales > Pichiaceae > Pichia > Pichia sp. NRRL Y-27261. The sequence goes on from JAJMLU010000001.1 coordinate 199,436, forward strand.
CCAGTGAGTTCTAAACTAGTTAAGATTGTGTATCAAGATGCCGATATCGTCGTCATCGACAAGCCAAGTGGGATACCTGTCCATCCAACAGGCAGATTCAGACATAACACAGTGACATATATTCTGAAAAAGGAACATGGTTTAAACGTGCATCCATGTAATAGATTGGACAGATTAACAAGTGGATTAATGTTTTTAGGTAAAACTGCCAAATCTGCAGAAAACATGGTTGATCAAATCAAAAACCGTGAAGTTTCTAAACAATATATCGCTAAAGTTGTTGGACAATTCCCAATTGAAGAGATCACTGTCGATAAACCGATTCTCACATACGATCCAAGAGTCTCGTTGAATGTCATTGACGAAAAGAACGGTAAAGAAGCCAAGACCGTTTTCAAAAGATTAAGTTACGATGGTGAAAATTCAATTGTTCTTTGTAAGCCATATACTGGACGTACACATCAAATCAGAGTCCATCTACAATATCTTGGACATCCAATTTTAAATGACCCAATATACTCATCTCCTGATATCTGGGGAGATAAATTGGGTAAAGACGGTGATTTCGATAAAGATAAAGTTGTCAAGCATTTGGAACAAGTCGGTAAGACACTTCCAACATCGAGTTACTTACATAGAAACGTCAACAGAGAAGATTCAGGTGAATTACTTAGCGGTGAGCAATGTGAGATTTGTAGTCAGGACCTTTACACTGATCCAGATCCAAATGACTTAGAATTATACTTGCATGCATACAAATATGAATCCAGTAGTGATAATGCCAACAACAAGTCATGGTCCTACAGCACAGAGTTACCTGATTGGGCGCAAGAAAGTGCTAAAAAATACATGCAACTTGCAATTGAAGAAGCTAAGAAGAGTGAGCCAACACCAACAGCATTCTGTGTCGGTGCCCTTTTAGTTAATGGTGGTAAGATCTTAGAAACTGGTTATTCAAGAGAATTGCCAGGTAACACACACGCTGAACAGTGTGCATTGGAAAAGTATTTTGCTAAACACAACACTGACCACGTCCCTCCAGGTACAGAACTCTACACTACTATGGAACCATGCAGTTTGAGATTGAGTGGTAATGAGCCATGTTTGGATAGAGTGATCAAACAAGGTGGTAATATCAACAGTGTCTTTGTTGGTGTCATGGAGCCTGCTACTTTTGTCAAGAACAATGTCAGCTATGACAAATTAAGCGATGCCGGAATCAGCTATATCAAGGTTGATGGCTTTGAAGAAGAAGCTGTCAAGATTGCAGCCAAGGGTCATGAAAATGTCGAGTAAAATTTAATATTATTTAGAATTAGATAGTTATAGAAGTGTTATACACGGTATAAGACTATGGGAGACTTATACTTTCCCCTTTTGGACTCTGCTTAATCTCTCGATATCATCATCAAGGATCCACCAAGCAGGCCAAAAGTGCACGTCTTTTTCCGTTGGTGAGTCTTTTCTTTTCAACTGAGGGTTTCTAACAGTAGTATCGCATCCACCTAACGATGTGTATCCATCATTATAAAGTGAACAATAATCTATTTTAAAATTTGTATTTGATGATTCTCTTTCTAACCATTTGATGAAATACCAAACTTCACTTGTGTGCCATTCGAGAATTGGGTTGATACGCATAAAATCGGGCCATCCACGATGTGTATCAGTTCTCTGTTCTAAATTTAATGTTGAACCGTATGGATCAGTACGACGAATACCAACAATGATTGCCTTGACCGAAGTATCCGAATCTAAATATGTTGAAAATCCACATTGAAGAGTTGGAGTTGTTGAAAAGAGGCATTTTATCCTTCCTGTAGAAGCATTCTCTGCAGAGATGTGGTTTTCGTTCAATATTTGGGAACTATTACACTCTGAATTGATCTTAGTGTAAACAGCGGTAAAATCTAATCCGTATTGTAATACTGATTTTTCAAGGAATTTGATTTGTTCTTCAAATTCATTTTCTGTGTGAACGTAGACTGCCTTGATATGTATCTCTGTTCTATCCTTGGCATTTCCTTCTATTATCGTGTGTTGGTATATAGCAGCAAGATAGATTATGAGTTGCACTAGACAATCCTTTCCACCGTTATAAGATATACTCAGTTGATCCAAATCCCAGTGGCTTAGCACTTTCAAGAAGTCGTTGTATGATTGTAAGGTTTGGCTTTGACTTTCCTCGTGTAGGAGCTTGTTGAATGATGGCGGATATAGAGTTGGTAAGTTCAAAATAGCGTGAGAATTCGATATTGAAGTGTCATTGATGTAATCGGTTCTAATATTTGATGAAAGCGAATGCAGTGGATCTTCGGAGGAAGAGTCGAGGAAACTCTGTATAAGTTCGTGACATGCTTTGGCGGCATGTAGAGCATTCGGGACCATCTGACTGGCTTGTGGTGGGTGTTTGGGCGCTGTAATAGAAGCCAGTGGAAAGGAGAAAGAGAAGGAAAGCGGTGAAATATGGAAGCCCAAGAACAAAAAGTAACGGCCAACTTGACAAGGTGCGGAAGACGAGGACCGGATTTCGATTTATGATAGGTGGAAAACAGTTTACAGTTTCTCCTGTTTCCATTTCAAGTGTTGGTAGTGGGTGGTGGGGTTGTTACTTGGAGAGTGTTAGTTTATAAATATAGACGTAGGGGTTATATATACACTATAGTATGCTAGGTATTTACAAGGATTGGTGGTGATCGAATGGGAGTCCGATCAGTTTATGGTAAGAAAGCGTTCTTCTTTCTGTAGATGGTTTCGATTCTTCTGGTTTCAAGGTTCATCTTCTGTATGACGACGGTCTTCTTGTCCTTGGCAGTACCGACGGTTTCTGCTGATTCTGGAAGAGTTGGCTTGAGGAATCTTCTCTTGAGTCTGATTTGGTCCTTTAATGTGAAACATGGCTTTGATAAGACGGCAAAAACTTCTTCCTTGACCTTCTTGGAGACTGGCTTTGTGACATCTGGAACTAAGGATTCTAGCTTGGCGATAGATTCGGTCTTTAATGCTTCTAACTGTTCCGCAGTTAAGTTTTCAACTAATTGGAACTTAGCATCGAACATGACAGTGTTGTCAACGACTTGTGCAACGCTGGTGTATTCGCTTATCTTCTTTTCTGCGTCTTCTTTGGATAATTCACCTCTCTTGACAGCAAGTTCGGTTTCATAGTTGTAGTTGTAGGTGGCGTAGTATCTGGAATCTTCAAGGGACTTACCACCACGTAAGTAACCGTCGATCTTTAATAATCTGTCGGAAGCTAACGCAGCATCTAAAGACTTTAATGCATCGAATTGTTCTAATTGTTTGGCAAAGGAATCCTTCTTGGTGGTTCTGACTTCTTCTCTCTTGGCTAAAGCGTCGTTGATCTTTGGTTGTAGTAATTGGACTTTTCTTGGTAAGTAGTCAGCCTCTTTGTCTGCATGGTAACTGGTTAAAACAACCTTACCAAGTCTTCTGGGCGTTGGGTCAAAATGAGCATAAGGTAAAGCATCGTCTTTCTTTAATGCGATACCGACGAACTTTCTCTTTGGATGGAAAGGATCAACATAGTACTTGACAAATCCTGGTTCGAGTGCAAATAATGTGTGATCTTTACCGATTCCAACGTTTATACCTGGGTACCATCTGGTACCACGTTGACGGTAGATGATTTGGCCGATCTTGACTTCTTGACCTTCGTATTTCTTTGCACCTAATCTCTTACCTGGAGAATCTTGCATGTGGGTTCTTGAACTGACAACCTTCTTGTGCGCAAATCTGACTTGTTGCTTGAATTGTAACGCAGTCTTGGCGACTGTGGAACGTAGACTCTCTGCAAATCCGGACAACATGGCAGTGATGGGGCAATCTGGTTCTTTGCTGGGGAGAAAACGGGACTCTTTCTGTGCAGTTGGTCTCTAGTCTGCAGTGGTATTTCAGCATTTACATGTTCAAATTTCACTTTCGACTTCTTCGAGTGAGAAAAGCTGAAATTTAACGTGGAGCGGGGAAGGCCGGGTAACTTTGCGTGGGGCTGCGGTGGTGCACGGGTGGAAAACCGAGCACTGCAACAGTTGTTTTGTCGCACTTTCGGCATCAAATTGGGGCCTCCAACTGGTGTGGGTACTGGTTTTAATGGTTTTAACATGGTTTTCATGATACATATCACATACTGGTACAAAAGTAAACTTACACACTTACACGACTATTTCGGACATGGGAGGACAAACACACGGTCCACAGACGTCAGCTTCCCCACCTCTTCCTCACCTTCAAAACGTAACATACAGGTCCCGTTCTTGCTGACCATCACCTCTGCCGGGTAGAAGGTGGTTGTTTCAGGGTACTTGGCCAAGACTCTAGTGTCTGACTTGTATTCCTTTAGCTTGGAGATGCTGGAGCTGACCAGATGGAGCGGCACCAGGATGACTTCTTTATAATTTGCCTTGAAAATTTGACCTTGTGGATGCAAGTCATCAGGTTCAGGATCTTGAATTTCAAATCTGGTTTCACTTATCACTCTTAACACTCTACACAAAATCCATTCACTGTGCATGGTTGCGAAGTTGTTGTCCCTTCCGTTACTCGGACAGTATGCGACTTGAGAATTTGGTAAAATCGGCGTAGATGGATTGTATGCAGACGTGTAGAATGATCGTCCAATCTTGCCATTGTATGTGGATAATGGAGGTGGTGCAGGGTACCCGTATTTGGCACCGATCGTAATGAGTTTTTCGGATGTTGCCGGTGTAGTTGGAACGTTTGCGTTGGAAGATCCTGCCTTGGCTGCATCGTCTTTTTCTACATCTGAACCGGCAGTCGTAGTAGAGGTTGCAGTGCTCTTACCCAAGGACTTGGATGATGTTTGCGTGTTAGTTGTGGATGCAGAGGTGCTGGATGCTGTGTCTGAGCCAGCAGAAACCGATGCTCCGTTTCTTGCATTCGTTGAACCATAAGGTCTTCCCCTTCCACGATTTTTGTTTGCAGAACTTTCTCCATCAGCATCATCATCGCCCATTGGATCATCAACATCATTCTTATCGCCATCTTTGGCATCGTTTGCGGCACTACCATGCTTCTTAACATCGTCGTCTTTACCGTCTTCCTTTAATGGGATTAAATCGTTGATTGTTTCATCGGTAGCTAGTGAGTTCGAATTAAAGGAAACGTCCTTTTCCTTTAAAAGCACTTCAACCTCTTCAATCAACTTCGTCAACTGCTTGCTGATCTTGAACAAGAGACCCAATGGGAGTCTGTCTTCGTTGACGCTCTTGGCCTTGTTTTTGATTTTCCCAATTTTGTTCTTTGTGTTGATTTTTATATCGCTGGAGTGGAGATTCTCTGATGTCTCTTGTAGCGACAGTATTATAGACTTCCAGGACATTTTCGCTGCTGTGTTTTGTTTGGTTGCTGCTGTGTGTCTTGCGAATTACTGTGTGCAGTGTGTCCTCTGTTCGATAAACAAATCTGCACGAGGCCTATAAACAGAGAGAGATACGCAACTCGGCGTTCTGTGCACTGTGCCCGGTGCTGGTGAAGTTTGAAATTTTGCCGAATGCGGGAATTCGGAATGCGCTACGTTAAGCGTTAGACGTTGTACACTTCTGGTAATCGGCAAGTTTGGTAGATGAGGTATATATGATTAATTAATGTATGAAAATAATAGTAAGGGGGATAGAGTTGAAAAGGGGATGGAGAAAAGGCAATGAAAAGTGAAACAAGAGTATATAAAAATTGTAAAAAAATAACAAACTAAAATGTTGGAAAAACAAAGGAATAGAAACTGGAACTATAGAACGGGGAAACTGGAATTTGATTGGAATTGGGGTTTGTGTAGAGCAGACTTGAAAGGGAAAAAAAAGATAGTGTAAATTACAAAGACAACTAATTGTTAACATAAAATTGGGGATTCCATATAATATTAAAAAACCGAAAGTTGAGAGTCCATATTATTTTTTATTTTGAAACTAAGAAACCAAGGAACTGATACTCATTTTAATTTTGCCACCGCCACCCTCTTGTGGTTGATCATCTTTTGAAGCTGCATCTTGTGATTCTTGTTTGTCGATTTCATCGATGTTTTCGGCATCTTCGTGAGTTTCTGAGTCTTTCAGTTCTCCTCTTGGGCCTTCATTAGTCTTGGCCTTAGGTATATTGGTGATCGCATTGTTGTTAGATAAATTAAAACCCTTTTTAAAGATGTCCTTCTTCAATGCACTGTTATCATCGGATGGGCTAGTATTCGCGTTAGTATTGACAATTGTAGCCGTACTGTTATTATTATTGTTATTCAAGCACATACTGTTGAAAGTGATGTTTTTGCTTTGTGCAACTTGAGCCTGTTGAGAAATTGAATATTGGTTCAAACTTGTAATACTCAGACGACCTCCTAAACTTCCACGTCTGCTTATATTAAATGAATTCAACCCTCCGTTCAAACTACCTCTACGTAAGTTGGCACCTGGGCCAATACTTGTAGCACCCCATAAACTACCACGACGACTAGTACTGCTATCTCTATCACCTGTAGCGAGTAGATCGTTACTACCAATAGATGAAGCTCTTGAACTTCTAGAATCTCCACGTGGAGAGCTGGTCATTGATTCTAGATTGGATGAAGGTGGGCTCATCAGGTGGACTGTATTATTATTTGGATTGGATGTGGTGTTATGAATAGTAGTTAAGGAAGTTAGAGTGGCTCCTAAATATGGAGATGTCATAGGATGAGGTAAAGAAAGACTTGAATTGGTTGAACCGATTGAAGCGGCAGAATGTCTTCTCTTCGAAATTGGATCTTCTTTGATTTTTCTCTTTCTGGCAAGATCGTTGGAATCCACATTGTTATTATTGACCATGGCGAAATTGTTGAGAGCAGCAGAATTGGCATTGGCGAGGCCAGTAAGTGAAGTCAGAGGTGGTAGTCTGAAATCGACAGAAGCACTACGTGGTTTTCCGTTTGGTGGATGCATTGAACCGATGGATGAGGTGTTACTAGCGGTTGAAAGGTTGTTTTCTCTCACTAATTCCTTAGCGCCTATTTCATAATTAGGATCGACAGTAGTACCTGTTGTTGGAGCAGTTGAAGAGCCGGCGGAATCTTCTTTATTTTCATCATCTTCATCGTCATCATCTTCATCGATTGAAGCGCCATTCTTTTTATCACTTAAACGTTTTCTTCTACTGGCACCTCCATTCCACCAATTCTTGATTGCATTATCACTTCTACCATTCAAATGACGAGCGATTTCCGCCCATCTCTTACCGTATCTTTCAACCAACTCTTCAATCAACAACCCTTCTTCATGAGTGATTGGGGTTCTGTTCAAAGAAGGTTTCAAATTCTGATGGTATCTTTCACGTGCTTGTTTGGCAGTACGAGTTTCTAGCATTTGAGAGATCTTGACCCAGTTTAGATTCTTTTCACCTCCAAATAAGGAGACCAAGTCGAGTAAATGTTTGTCTTCTTCAGGTGACCATGGGCCTCTGCGTAACTTGGACATGTTGTTCATACCGGATCCATCCATTTGATCGTTTTGTAAATAATCGGAAGATTGCTGTATTTGGGATTTTGGATCCAGATTGTTCATTTTGGAAGAAGGATCTAAATGGGGTTGCATTTGCATCGAATGAGGTTGCATTTGGTTTGGATATCCCATGCCCATTTGATTAGGGTTTTGCATTGCGGGATATTGCTGGAATTGTTTTATCGGTGGCAATTGCTGGTTTGGAGCCATGTTTTGGTAGTAGACTGGATATTGGTTGTTTGGGTAGCCCATTGCACCGTTTGGAGGTGCCGGTGGATAAGGTCGATACAATGAAGGCATCATCGGTTGGCCCATCATCTGAGCCTGTTGTTGGGCTTGCATCTGCTGTTGTTGTTGTTGTTGTTGAAGTTGGGCGTGTTGCTGAGCCTTCGCTTGGGCTTGTGCCTGTTGCTGCTGTGGGTCGAGCTGCTGGTTGTAAATAGGGTATCCGTTTGGTCCTAACATTTGTGGCTGTTGTTGTTGCTGGTGATACTGTTGCGGTTGTTGTTGTGGCGGTAGTGGTTGACTGTAGCTTACACTTGCACGGTTGTTATTAGTGGTGGTAGTAGTAGTAGTTGTGGTTGTATTAATGTTGTTATCCCGTTGGCTTTGATAGTAGTTGTTACTCTTTGCACCAAACATAAACTCGCTAAAGTGTTGTAATTGTATTAAAGATCTGTTTTCCGGACTGAAAAAAGGCTAAAGAACTGTGGTTGTGTTGATGGAATCGATATGTATAGTCAGTGTGGTTGTGTGTACATGCGTTGATGCGACTATATGGATAGATTAGATATTAGATATTAGGTAGGTGTGGAATGTAATGTAAAAGTAAATGTAAACTTGTGAGTGTCGATACGGAATGCACCTGTTGCTGGTATACGCTATGTAGGAAGAGACGGTGTGTAGGGTAGAAGGCTGTCTGTTGTGTGTTGTGTGTTGTGTGTTGTGTGTTGTGTGTTGTGTGTTGTGTGTTGTGTGTTGTGTGGAAACGGACCAATTGTAGCGATATCGGTATCTGTGTATCTGTGTATCTGTTAGGTCTGGGGAGATGGCTGGAGGCAGATGGGATTGTGAAGCGGAAGGCCGGGAGAGAGAGGGCACTCTGGGGGGTGGAAGTGTCTGTGGGTGTGGTTGGACCTCTGCAGTGGTGGTGTGTGGGGAAGAAGAAGTGTCTGGAGTGGAGTGCCTGTGCTGTCTGTGTGTCTGTTGTGCTGTGCTGTGTTGAGGAAAAGGCAGCTGAGCTTTCTGAGCTTTCTGGGACGAGAGACCGAGAGGGAGCGGTGCACGGGTGTGTGCCGGAAGCCGTAATGCGTATCCCCGGGCGGTGATTGGGCTACGGAAATGGGTGTGAGGTGTATACTTCGGTTGTGTTTGCTACAGTTACAGAGGGTTATATAAATATGGATGGATGGGTTGGGTGGTGGTTGTGTGGTAGTGTGAGACGGCCACTACTCGACAGTGTCCCGGGCGTTCTGCTCCTTGTTCCAGCTCAACAAGTTCGTGTCCCCCGGACGTCTGCCCTTGACCAACACTCCGAATCCCAGCAATATCGCAAGGTTCAAGCAGATCAACCCGCCGACGATCCAACTCACGCCCAAGAAGGCGTTTCTACCACCGATGGCGCTCGCAGTGCTCATGTACACCATCTTACCACCGTTGTACTCCGTGGTTGGGAAGTGCAAACCGATGTTGACCTGGTACAAGCCGACAGGCAAGTTGTCGTCGTCGTTTCTGAGGGCCATGGTGCTGAAGTCGGACAATGCCGCTGGCGACATCCAGTTCTGGAATTGAGGCCATGTGCTGATATCAGGAACGTTGGTCTCGTTGTAGCCGTCCGGATAGATCTTCACCCAGTTTGGAGGTGGGACAATGTCGCTGACTTCGTATTCCGTCTTCTTGAATCTGTTCTTGTTGGTGGACCATGCGATGCCGTCGGTGGTCATGACATAGTCGCTGGCGTCGGTGTCGTTGACGGCGGTCAAGGTAGCGTCGAAGGTGTCGTTGAACATGGAGTTGGCAATCAACCCACATGGGTAGTAGATCTTGCCGTCGTCGTTGACGGACAATGGCTGGCAGTTCTGGCCAATGGTGTCCTTGATCGTGCTCACACTGGCGGCAGAGCCGGTCAATTGGTCGTCACTGAACGACTTGACGTATTGTCTGTGGTTGGCATGGAAGCCTGTTAACTTGTAGAATAAAAAGACAGGACCCTTCATTTCGTGTGGGATCTGGAATTGGATCTGGCAGATGTTTCTCTCATCTTCGTAGTCGTCCCAGACATAGGACTCGTTGGTGGTAAGCTTCCATTTTGGAGTCGTGTCCACGGCTGTCTTGAAATGGTTGGTGTAGTATTCAGAAGGGATATCGGTCCATGTATCGCTGTTGGCCAGTGTGGAGCAGTAGGCGTAGTCGATGGTGAAGTCCTGGATGTTGTTGGATGCGTGGAGCATGGCACCACCGATCGGAACAAAGATGATGGCCAGCACTATGAAGAGAGGTATGATGGCCTTTGCGGTTAGAATTGGATGGACAGCCTTTAGTCTTTGCTGGGTGAAGTCAGTCTCTTTTGGACGTCTTGAATTGGCCTTTGGCTTTTTTTCGTCATTGGCGTCTAAATCGTCGTCATCCTCCATCAAGTCTTGTCGGTCGTTGATTTCGCTCAAGTTGTCGTTGTTGTCGTTGTTGTCGTTGTTGTGTCTGTTGTGGCGCATTTTCAAACCGCCAAAGATGTTGTGCATGTTGGTCTGCAAATTGGTGACGCCCTGTGAAAAATTCGACATGGCGGCGGTGTGGAGTGTCTGTGGTGGTGTTTCCTCTGTCGGGTGAGCCCTGTGGGTGGTGTCCTTGGGGTGCAGGGGCGGTGGGATCAAGGGCCTCCCGAGCAGCAGAAACTGGGTGGAGGAGGAGGAAAGAAGGAAGAAGGGAGAAAGCAAAGCTCACAGCTGAGAGCCCACGGCCGTGCAGAGCAAAACGCGGACGTCCACGCAATTTTCACTTTTCAGAGGATTCGGTTCTATACAAACTATTTACATGATTTATAAGTTGTGTTGTGGGGGTTGTGGGTGTTGATATATATACGGAGTTGGAGTGGGTCGTCAGAGACTATGCCTTTTCAGCGTCTGCTGCTGGTTCTGCTGCTGGTTCTGCTGCTGGTTCCGCTGCTGGTTCCGCTGCTGGAGCTTCTTCGGCGGCTGGAGCTGGTTCTTCGGCTCTCTTGGCGTCTGCTGCAACGATTCTTTCGTAGCTGCTGACACTGTCTCCCTTCAGTTGTGCAACTTCGGAGAGGAAGCTGTCCCATCTGGCAACAAGCGTCTTCAATTCGTCACTGCCGGCGACGGTGGAGGCATCCTTGAGGGCAGAGATTATGGAGTATGCGTGGTCGTAGTGTAAGTAGCCTGCTTCTGGCTTCACGGTGTACGCCTTGGACTTGGTCAATGTGTCCAACTTGGTCAAGTATGAGGAGTTTTCGTTCAACACGTTGGAGTAGACGGCGGCGGTGATGATGGAGGCGTTGTAGAGGATGCTACCTTCGTCGTTCATGTGGGACTTGTTGATCCAATGTTGCATCTTTTCAAGCATGGACTTCAAGTTGATGTCGCTGTTCTTTGGGTGGTTGGCCTTGACGATCATGGCACGGACAAAGGCGACGGCCTCGGTGTTTTTCACACACCATACGGAGTCTTTTTCGTTGATCTGGTCGGCCCAGACGAGGTTGGAGTTGAAAAGCTTTGGATCTAATTCGTAACTCTTGTATAAGAATTGGTTGATTGTGGATGGTTCGAGGTATTTGCCGTAGTTGGCGTTTGTGATCTTCTTGCCCTTGCTGCTCTTCTTCTTTGTGATTCTGATCTTGTAGAGGTCGTCCAAGGATTTGCGCAAGATGCTGAGCTCGTCGGCGGTGAGTAATAAAGAAATGAATTTGGTCAACTTCTTTTGGGATGGGACGCCGGGGTACTTCAATGGCACCAATGGGTGGTTCTTCTTGTCGAGGGCGTTCAAGGAGGTCAAGACGTCCGCATTACGTTGGCGGTAGACCAAAGGACGCCATTGAGAGGACAAGGAGTGGAAGTAGATGTAGTCGTCCAATTGAGTCTTGAAAGCGTAAAGAGAGTTGGCGTTGGAAGAAGAGACTATCTTGGAGGTGGAGAAGGCCCTCACATGAGAGGCGGTCTGGACGGATCTTCTTAGCATCGTGACGGTGTCTGTATGGTGTGTGGGGAGCCTGTGGTGGTGGGAGGGACGTTGTGGATGTCTTTGCAGACGACAGAAGTGCAGTGAAATGTGAAGTTGAAATGAAATGAAATCGACAATTTCGACGAGGTGAAAAAAAAGGGAAAAGCGAGACGGGAGACTGACCGCGTCGATCGACGCAAACCTCCCCCGTCGCGTCGATCGACGCGGGACTCCCCTCGTACCGCTCGTACCGCTGGTCTCTTTGTTTTCGTTTCGCTGGAGCCGCAAAATTTCGTGTTTTCTGGAGCTTTTTCTTGTTTCTCTCGTTTTTCTATTCTGATGACTGATGACTTATCACGAGAGTTCTGGGCTCGTGTTTGCTGTGTATATCTGCCGGCTATTCTTCTGTCTTCTGTCTGTTCTTCCTCTTCTTCTTCTCCACCCCATCCACCGCTACCACCACAACACACACATCCCACAACCATGCAGCTCATAGACTACAGTGACATAGCACTCGTGGACGGACTAACCGCTCCAAGTCTCAATATCACAATGAAAACCGACTACATAGAGGGCATCCCGGATAGCATCCTCTCCCTAGCGGCTCCCATCATCGCCTACTGGGTCTACTCCATATACTTCCACATCATCGACGTGTACGAATTACTCGAGCAGTATAGAATCCACCCTTCCGAAGAACAGCTCTCCAAAAATAGAGTCACTTTGCCAATAGTCATCAGAGACGTGATCTTCCAACACATCATTCAAACCATAACAGGTATGATAGTGTACAAATTCGAAGACGCCCCAACCACAGGCTTTGAAAACTTGACCATGTGGACCTGGAGACAGCATTTGCCTTCCTTCATACCTACGACTCTCATCTATTTGTTCTACTGGTATGGTATATCACTCATTAAAATAGTGATTTCATTCTTGATCATCGACACATGGCAATTTTTCTTGCACAGAGCAATGCACCAAAACAAGTTCTTGTACAAGCACTTCCACTCTCGCCACCATCAACTCTATGTCCCTTATGCCTTCGGTGCTTTGTTCAATAACCCCGTCGAAGGATTCCTATTGGACACTCTCGGTACTGGCATTGCCGCACTCGGCTTGAACTTGACTCCAAAGGAAGCCATCTTCTTATACACGTTCTCCACGCTGAAGACGGTCGACGACCACTGCGGCTACTCCTTGCCATGGGACTTTTTCCAGCACCTTTTCCCAAACAACTCCATCTACCACGACATCCACCACCAAATGTTTGGTATCAAATACCACTTCAGTCAGCCATTCTTTGTCTTCTGGGACACCATTTTCGACTCCCGGTTCCACGCCATCGACGACTACAAGGAGGAGCAGAAGGAAATCACACTCGCCAAGTACAAGAAGTACTTGAAGGACAGAAAAACCAAGAAAAACTAAATAAACTAATTACCAAACTACCAAACTACCAACCAGGCACATATAGCCATGCATCGCAAATATCAAGAACTAAACATAAACATAAACACAAACGTCTATACATACAATAACGAACCACTGACCACGTAAATAAACTAACTGACTAACTAACATCTATATAATCTGTTGTATTGGGTATTCTCTAATCTAATCTGTTACTACTTTACTTTAGTATTTACCACTTTATTGAAAATCGACGCGTCGATTCTCGCGCCATTTTCGCATTTCCGCATTTTTCCATTTTCCACTCGTTTTTTCTCGTCGATGAAATTTTGAGCTCAGTGAGAATCGAAAAGAGTGGAGATGGAGGACACTACATACATACACTGGAGAGCTATACTACACTTCCAGATACACAACACAGCAGTCTACAGGTCCACAAGCATCCACCATGGCTACCAAGTTCAGAAACTCCTTTTGGCTCAAGACCAACGACTTCGCCCCACAGGTGTTCCTCTTCCGTAACATCGAGACCGGCCAAGTCGTCTACTCTCAGACTCCACATGTCACCAAATACCAAATAAAGCAGCAATTCTTCCGTCCAAACAAGGAAAACAAGAAGCCACATCCTCGTCACGACATCTGGCGTCCTTTGGCCGTCGCCCAGTTCGACAGCTACCAAAAGGCCGTCCAAGCTTATCACGGTTTGGTCGAATTAAGATACATGCGTCAAGTCACCAAGAAGGGTGAATCCCAAGCTTTAAGAAAGCTCAACGATTATAACAGAATCTGGTGCTCCGGCCAGTACAGACCAACCTACACAATGGAATCCACCGCAGATTTGAGTACCGTCATCGATGAATTGAAATTATCAGACAACTGTAAGATCTACTGGGACGGTCTCTGGTGGCGTGGTGACGCAAAGCACTGGAACGAAAACATAGAACACATCGACTTGGAAAGATTCGGTAGAAGAGAGAAGTTCGTCATCTTGGACGAAATCAGAGAAAAGGGTTTGTTAGAATTCAAGGAATCAACTCCTGTCTCTGAAGACGCTGCTGCTGCTGAAATCCCACAACAACAGCAACAACAGCCTGTTGCTTGATTCATGCATCTCCCCATCTCCCCTCTATAGAAATATATAACACTACATACTTGCCTCTATATACTTCCGTGTACATACTAACTACTAACCTACGATCAAAACCATCTGTAACCTGAATCTCAACCCCGTACTAAGAAACCTTCAGCTCCTTAGAGTGCGCACACATTTTCTCCCACACAAATCCCAAACATGAAATTGCACTGTTGATTGTTGATCACTATATTGCACCTCCTTGTTCCTGGTGTTATCCCCCAGTCCCCTCTGCACAGAGACTGTCACCACAGAACACAGAACAACAGACACACAATGCCAGAAAAGACCCCAGAAACAATCCTCAAGTCCTCTGATATGGTACGTATCCTCCCTTCTCATGCACATTTGTGATCCATCCAATTCTTTTACAAAACAATCATACTAACAATTAACAATACACCCACATCTCCAATCATACAGCCAGAAGATGACCAAAAGGCTCTCATGGATGAAGTCGTCGAATTATACGTCGCTTCCAAATCAAGACCAGTCGATCTCTCATTAGCCATCAAGGGCAAATTAGACGAAAAATTCGGTGGTCCATGGCACGTTATCGTTGGTAAGAGTTTCTCTTCCAGTGTGTCACATGAAAAGAAAGGTTTCATCTACTTCTACATCGAAAATTTTGCATTCCTTTGTTTCAGAACTGCTTAGTTATTTTGTATTAATTTTTATCCGTTATATATAGTATACCTTTTAATCGTATCACTCATAATCTAAACTAGATTTCACAAGCTTCTTATTGGTCTTTAATGATATACCTTTGAATGGCGTCTTGCTCTTAGTATTCACCAATGCGGGGCTATCTTCATATTGGAAGTTCTCCACATCTATGTCATCTTCACTGTCTCCTTCTGGTAATGACATATCATCAGCAAAATATTCGTCAGATTTAACCTTATCTTCCTTTTTCTCTACACTCTTTTTCAAAGCTTGTGATTCAGTTCCATTGTTCTGATTTTGTTTAGTAAATAGACTTTCGTATTCGTTCTCTAATATGGAATATGAATTGAGTAACTTTTGGTATTTCTTTGCTAATGCTTTGAATGCTGAATCAGTGACTTTGTTTTTCGTTCGTTCCTTCACGATCCGTCCTTCTTCTGTTAACTTTTCTGAATTGTCTCTCTTTAATTTATTAATAATCAATTTACGGTTATCTTCATTCATCTTCTCATTCGATACATCAACTTCGTTGAAAAACTCTAAGAGCTTGATGGCATGTTCAATCCTATTTAAATTTAAAACTGTTTCCTGAACTGTGTCAAAACATCTCTTCTGCACCCCAAGGGAAAGTTGATACTCAGCGTACAGAGCTAAAATATTGTCTTGTGTCACTATTCTTTCTATTTCTGAGCCTCTCATTAATGTTTCCTCGTCGCCTAGTATCTCATTCTCATCCTCTTCTTCTTCTTCTTCATTATCTTTGTCACTGTCATCATCTAAAAGTTCAAAGTCGGATCTTCCATAATCATCCAACCCACTCAAATTGTCAAAGAAGTCTGCGTGGTTATTGAATTCATAGGTGTTTGGTGGCTTGCTATGATTATCATCGTCATCACTAGCATGGACGGTCATCTCCAGCATCTCACTGTCATCATCGCTGTTGTTTTCATCATCTTCAACAAAACTTATATTTCGAATACTCGTTATGGTCTCCACAATCTTATCTTGAAATAACTTGACAATATTCATCTTGGAATTTGTAAATGGATGTGTATCAATCGTTTGGCTAATGAAAATGATAGACAGATGGGAGAAAAAGATAGTTGTTTACAATCATGAATTCATCATCGATCAACACGGCTCGTAACAATTGGCTTCACGCTTCACGCCTCAAATTCAAAAAAAATAGTCCAAAAAAAAGAAACGTTCCGATACCGGGAGTCGAACCCGGGTTTGCCCGGTGAAAGCGGACCGTGATAGCCGTTACACTATATCGGAAATTATTAGATAAAAAAGTGCTAGAACAAACCCAATGTGCAGTATTCACGTGATCGATCACATGACCTAAAAAAGTAAAATTTATCATTTGAAATTTTTGAAATGGACTTTTGAATTTACTATTTTAACAAGAATGATTTCTATTTGTTATGCATAATATATTTGATGGTAGAGTATGATTTATGATTATGTAAGCAATAATGTTGTGTTGAGATGTGAGTCTCTGGTGTTGAAATACATGATTATATAATCTCATTTCATAGTATTGTTAAGTGTAAATCACAAACTTGTGTATGTAGAACATTCTAGAAGAATGCTGACGAGGATTCTAGTGTGAGGCTGTGCGCTCAGGAATATTTGAGTCATGACGAATAG